>CAJFCO010018304.1:55154-78210 GCA_904066015.1 Synergus gifuensis
AAAAACACCAATGGATTCTGCGTTAAAAAACGCATCGAAAGAATGTATCGCTTTTCGTGAAAAAAATTTTTTCACCTTTTTATCACACGATTTGTGATTTTTCGAAAAAATTTTTAACTTAAAAAAACTCAAAAATTTGAGATCAACGAAAAAAACGGAGGTCTGAGTTGGATTCAGCACAGAAAACTACCATGGAAATGATATATCTCGTCCCAACCCGACATAGGTCATATTTTGTTGTCCAGTGGTATCAAAGTAGATTGCGGATAGAGAATCATGGATTAGAACGGACAGAGAATACATTTTTTAGAAAGGATTGAAAAGGATAAGTAATGATTTAAACGGATAAGTTTCCTATGCGTGATAGTTAAGAAATTTTAAATTGATCGCGGATAGAAGAGAATAGGTTGGCGGATAGAAAATTGTAAATTGAAATGGGTAGGAAATACATTTTGTGAAAAACAGATTAAAAAGGATAAGTGATGATTGGTACGGATGAGTATCCTATCCATCATCGATATCAAGGAATGGCAAGTAGGTCGTGGATAGAGAAGGATAAACAAGTTCGAATTTAAGGGGCGGATAATATTCCCCTTCACGTACTGAAAATAATTCAAACGTATAAAGATTTAAAAATCTAACAAAGGATAGAACATGAATGAAAAGGATGCAAAATTTACATTCAAATTTCGGAGAATATTTTTGTACGAACATGTTCTCGAGAATATTTTCGTTTGTGAGAACGTTTTTCAGAGAAATTTTTATTTTAAAATATCAAACTCTATGTGATATTGAAGGAGAGCCGTGTTAAAGAATTATATTTATGTTGTAATAAACAGTCCTCACACAATTAAATGATTTGTACTTTATATTGTACATGTTATATTTTTTATATGTCAATTTCAATTAAAAATTAGTTGTTCTTTTAAATCGGAGGCTTTATTAAAACCTTTTTATTTAGATTTATGAGAATACAGAAGAAGAAGCTAATATTGAAGATTATTACGTGCACGAGGAATTTCGAAAAGATCATAAGATGAACAACGATATAGCATTGATATTACTCAAGGGGCGTGGAATATCCTTGGGAAGAAATATCAAACCAATATGCTTACCTGCAGCCAATTCATATTATCAACCGGGATTAAATTGCACTATTAGTGGCTTTGGAAGTATAGAAACTGGATTATCAGGTAAAAAATACTTGACTTTATGAAACTAAAATCAATTTTTATATAAAACTTTGATCATTACATTGAAATTCAAATATTAATCTGATGGAAACTGGCGGTGATTGGGTGATTCACCATATATGCCTTATTGACTTTTTTTTTAGTAATGAATTGCTTAATTACACTCAACCCCAAAAATTATTCCTCTCGAGTTATTACATTCTTAAAATTTACGTCGGTCACAATATTTAGATGAGGCGAATCGAAACGATGAGAAAGGGGCTGAGAGAGGCGCTTAGCTCTACCGCAGCTTTTTCACGTTTCGAAGTCCACTGCGCTAATTCTAATAGGATTAGAGGGATACCCGAGACGAGAAATAATGCGCGCAAGATTTAAGTGTAGTTGAAACTTTTTTTCTAAAGTGTGGGTACATATTATAATAGCACTAAATACATGAAATGAGAATCAAAAATAGCGTATTGTTTACCATATTTCAGAAAATAAATTATATAACCAATTCTGCAACAATATCTTTAGTTTATGCAATTAGTTTAAATGAGTAAAAATGTATGTACCTGATCCGATCAAGTTAAAAAGAGTAGAGATTGGAGTGATAAGGAGCTACGCTAATAGTTCCTTGTAATTAAAATCACTCAATATTGTATTACGAGATTAGGCGCGCGCTTGAGCGCGCGTGTTTCGTTTACAGAAAGTGAAATGAAAATTGAAATCCTCGCGCCAAGTCGAGAATACTCACGACTTGACGCTCACTTCATGCGTAACCAGTGTTTATGCAGGAAATGCATGTAAAGGTAACGCTATGAAGTTAGCCGAAATTCATGTCCTTTTTATAATAGGATAAAAACACAGATTATATCATAATAACCAATTATTTAGAGCGAACACTGCATGATTATTGGTGATGCTGAATTGTGTACCAAATCACGAAGCTTAACACTAAATGAACCTAAATATAATACACATAACGCCAATCTGAATTGTCATAATTAGAAGCAGACTTGGTCGACTTAATCGAATTCAAATATTTAATAAATAATCTGTCATCTGCATCGAATGAAATAAGTAATCAACGAAAATACCTTCTCTTAAAAAATTATGATTCTTGTCGAAAGTAGGTGCGATTTCGTAGTCCAAAGATATTTTTCGAGTATTTTGGTCATTCTTTCTGAAATAAACTAAACAAACTAAAATTTCTAGTGCATCAAAACTTTCTGCATCTATTTTTGGTTTTTTTCGCTCTTACTAAAATCCTAAATCGCACCCTAAATCGGATACTCGACAGCGTGGTCACTAACCCGTCACTTAATATTACCAGGCCAGTCTAGAGATCTCAGATACGCTTGGATTCCATTATTGGATGACTCGATATGTCGTGAAGACTATGTTTATGGAAAGGACCAAATAACTAATGGAATGGTTTGCGCTGGTCAACTTGATGAAGGCATAGACACATGTGATGGCGATTCCGGAGGACCTTTAGTTTGCATTGAAAACGGTAAATGTTATTTATCATATTATTATCATTTCGTTTATTCTATCACCAAAGTTCAGTAGAAATTCTAGCAGTTCTTTCTTCACAGAAACTATTCGCCACATTCGGTAATTACAATAGTAAAAAACGATGCAGTTACAACTCTGATTTATAAAAGTATAATAAAAGATCGTAAAAGTACATAAAAATGTAATGTAATAACCGCATAATTGTATTAAATTAAGTTAAATTGCTAGATGATACTTTTTCTATCGGTATACCTACTAATTACTTATTTTAATAAACTCAATATATTTCCAATTCACAGGTACTTTCACGCTGTACGGAATAACTAGTTGGGGCCAACATTGTGGAGAAGTTAATAAACCCGGTGTTTATGTCCGTATAGCATATTATCGTCAGTGGATAATTCATAAGGTCAAAGAATCTCTAAGAGGAAGATAGAAATTTTGAAATGAAATAATTAATAAAAAATTTTATAAATTTTTTTATTATATGTGTTCTTTAATAATGAAACACAGTATATACAATAAGGGAATCAAATGTAGGTATTTCATCTGATATACATTTAGTAAATAAACAATGTGAGATTGTATAATAACATATTCAAAGTGTCAAAATTAGAGGCTTAATACCGCAAAACTATTACCCTATTTTTTTTACTCCTGATCTATTTTCCATGCCAAATTTACTTAAAAAAACACTTTTATTTCAAATCGTCTTTTCCTTGTGTAAATCCGTGAAGAATGTTATACTCTGAAATAATAAAAACAAATGTGACATCATTAAATTAGCAAAGTCGTTGATACAAAATCATTAATAACGCCAGTATATGGTGAACAACTAAACGAAATAAGCTAGATATACAAAATGCAAAACGTACTGATAGTGCAGATTGATACGTGACAATTTAATGAAAAATTTATTTTTTACTAAATAAGACAAATAAAGTTATATGTTGTAATAAACACCCCCACATTTCATATTACATTATAAAAAGTTATAAAATCTAACACTAATTTTAATAGTAAACTCACTCACTTCCCTAATAGTCTGACGTGTTTTATGAAATTATATTAAATTGATATATTCATCTTTAATTAAAATCCACTCACCTGCTCATCGAGAAATGCCATAAAGGAATTATTGTTCCACTTTAAACCTTGCTTCTTTAAATATACCCTCAATAAGTTCAAATTCAAGGGTTGGTATTTAAGTATTTTTTTGAGTAGTTCACTATTACTTTTGATCATACTTTCCAGGATTTTTTTACTATCCGAGCAGCCTCGATCTTTATTTAGGAACTCAACTTTTTTAGAATTCATTTCTAATCTCGATTTACTTTCAGTCTTACTAAAAGAATAGAATTCATTAAAATCATAATAAAAAACATTATGTCATCAGTAAAAGAGGCATATCAGACCTACAGAGTTTCATCTATATGAAGCTAAGTATTGTTCTACTGGATGGTAATTCTCCAAAAACGAGCCTGAACGCGCGTTCTAATAAGGAATCGGGTTCACGCATTTCGAGATATTTCAATAAGTTCGACTTCGATGTGTATGGTCTTTTTAGAATAAGAAATATTATCCTAATTTTGACCTAATTTTGACAGGCTACATTTTTTAAAGATACTTATGACAATAGCAAATATTCGCGCAACAGAGGGTATCTACTAAAAATTTGAAAATTTAACTCGCTCAAAATAACACTAATACTTGACAAAACAGAATACTTTTTGATCAAATGACCATACAGTATTATGACAAGTCCAAGTTTAAACAAGATCGGACATATCCGATTTTCGAGTTAGGGCATTTGAGAAATAATGCTCCATTTCCAATCGGAGTATTGGGTCTATAACTTAATTCGTGCGGTTTTCTAAGAAATGGCGTAACTTGATTATTATTCCTTCGTTCCAATATTCCGAACATGCGTTGAAAAGCTACTATCATTGTGCGTCTGTTTCAGTATATGTCATTCATTTGAAGCGTAAACAACAATAATTTTTTTTCACTCAAATATGTCGAACTTTGTGCCTGGAAAAGTGTTTTTGCGGGGAGTTCTTCTTCATTACTTTAATATGAAGAAAACTGCTGCCGAAAGTCATCGTATTTTGGTGGAAGTTTATGGTGAACATGCTCTAGCTGAGCGAACGTGTCAAAAGTGGTTTTCACGATTTAAAAGTGGTGACTTTTGCTTGGAAGACGAAGAACGTCCTGGGCAGCCAAAAAAGTTTGAAGATGAAGAACTGGAAGCATTACTCGATGAAGATTGTTGCCAAACACAAGAAGAGCTCGCAGAATCTTTCGGAGTCACTCAAGCAGCCATTTCAAAACGTTTAAAATCAGCCGGATACATTCAAAAGCAAGGAAATTGGGTTCCACATGAACTCAAGCTGAGAGACGTTGAAAGGCGGTTTTTCATGTCCGAAATGCTGCTGGAACGCCACAAAACGAAGTCCTTTTTGCATCGGATTGTTACTGGTGATGAAAAATGGATTCATTACGACAACCCCAAGCGCAAAAAATCATATGTGAAACCCGGCCGATCATCAACATCAACACCAAAACCGAATATCCATGGCGCGAAGGTAATGCTCTGTATTTGGTGGGATCAGAAGGGTGTGCTGTATTATGGGCTGCTAAAACCGGGTGAACCCATCAATGGAGAATGCTACCGAACACAATTAATCCGTTTGAAGAAAGCAATAGCCGAAAAACGCCCGGAATATGCGACCAGACACGAGGCAATAATTTTCCATCATGACAACGCTCGGCCCCATGTTGCTATTCGGGTTAAGAACTATTTGGAAAACAGTGGATGGGAAGTTTCACCCCGTCCACCTTATAGCCCAGACCTTGTCCCAAGGAGAATAGACATAAGGAGACCAAAGTAATGTAACGCAAAATAAGAAAATTTTTCGGGAAGTACACACGCCTGAACTTCCCGTGCGTGGCGCTAGTTTGAACACATGTACAAAAATGTCCGCCCATTTGAAAATGACAATAATATAACCACAAATTTTCTCAAATCATAATAATTAATTATTCAACATTATTTATGAAATGTATTAGGTAATATATTAAATAATAATTAGTTTAAAGGCATAATTTTCTGCGCAAGTGTTAATTTGGTCAAACATTTTTTTAAAGTCGTACGAAACTTTTGATTATCATTTAAAATAAATAATCATTTTACGAATCTTGTTTGTCATTTAAAATATACGAAATTTCAATAAGAGTATTTTACTTACTATTTCGATATTGCACTTTCACTTCATAAATGCGATCTATTTAACAGAATCTATATAATATAATTTAATTGCACAAGACACAAAATTTGTGGTTATATATTATTTGATATTATTGTTTACATATTGTCATTTGCAAATGGGCGGCCATTTTTCTACATGTGTTCATGCTAGCGCCACGCACGGGAAGTTCAGGCGCGTGTACTTCTCGAAAATATTATTTATTTTTCGTGAAGTCGATGTACAGGACTTTGGTCTCCTTATGTCTATACTCCATGCCTTGTCCCTTCTGACTACCATTTGTTCCGGTCGATGCAGAAAGCCCTCACTGAACTACGGTTCACCTCAGAACAGGGTATCAAAAATTGGCTTGATTCATTCTTGGCCGCCAAGCCAGCGCAGTTCTTTTGGGATGGAATCCACAAATTGCCAGAAAGATGGGAAAAAGTCATAGCTTTAGATGGGCAATATTTTGAATAATACTACAATAATACATATTTTTCTTAAATAAACGTTCAAATTTTGAAAAAAAAAACCGCACGAATTAAGTTATAGACTAAATACTTTAAGGAAAAGTAATTTCTAAATCAATATTAAATGCCAAGAGTTGACATTAATTAATTTTGTACCAGTATTAACTTTTAATTACATATGGGCGTTTCACACATGAGCCATATTACTTCGGGCCTACATAGCTGCATACAGAGTGTCTACTCACCAGGAAAACCGGGAATTAGCCGGGAATAAAAATTCCAACCGGGAAACACATTTAAAGTTTTCGAAAATATTGCAGCATCTTTCCTTTTCCCTCAAAATTCGTAAGTTTTAGGCACAATAAATTAACAAAATATTATTTTGTTTAAATATAATAAAATATCACAATAGGGTAAATACACCAATAGATGGACACGCCCCAATATATAGACAAATATTATTTCAAAAAGCAATTACATTAAATTTAAGAACGAAATTGTGAAGTCATAATTGTTTTTTATGACTACATTAGGTTCTGAGTGCAATAAAAAAGCTATAAATATAGTATTAAAATAATAAAATCAAAAATAAATAAGAAAATTTAGCGTCCATCTATTGGAGATTTTGTCCATCTACTGGGGTTTTCGCTTTTTTCTTAAATTTTCCTTTTTTGTTAATTACTACGAAAATTAACAAAGTTTTAGTTATTTTTGTCTAGTTAATTACATATTTTTACATAGATATAATTTATTTAATTATAACTTATTTATATTTTACTATATTGTTTTGCTAAATGAACATGAGAATTTGCTTAACCGTCCATCTATTGGGGTATTTACCCTAAATAAAATTACACGTAGGGAAACCTTATGTTAAATGCGTTTTATTTATGATTCTAGTTAGAGGAAATTTGATAATTATATAATAACCGGGAAATAACCGGGAATTCGGTAGTCGAAAAATAGTAGACACCCTGTGCATAATGATACGCCGGCGATATTCCTAGAGAATTAAGAAAAGTGTATAGAGATTCCCTAGAGATTAGAGACAGTGTGTTGAGAATGTATTTCAATCCGAAGCTTTCACTATAAGGGCTTTCACCTTCCGATACGACTGAAAAGAGGATCGATACACCGATAATTGCCCAGCATCACATCAAATGTAAAATTGGAACTTGATTAGACGCCCGAGAAAAAATTACCTATCCTAGTTCTGTGAAATAGAATGACAATATTAGACGGAAATTCTCTTTATACTCACGCTTTATTGACTAATGTCCAATTCAACTCGCATAAATCATTACTTGTAGATTTTTTCCTACACAGTTCAGAGGAGTAAGTTTCTTCAAGAAGTATATTTTTGTTAATACTATCAAATTTTGTGTTTAAAGGTAATATTTTATGACTCCCACACTTTATTGGTTGTAATTCTCCGTGAATATGTTTAAGTAATTGCATTGCTGTATCGCGATTTATGAATTTCAAGCCATACTTTCGTAATTCTCGCTGAAAATAAAAAAAATGATTTCAAGAAAGATAACAAAATTAATTAATACTTTTTCTCTCACTTGCATTGAAAAGTCGATTTTCGATGCCTCACTGTATTGTGTGATGAAAATAGCTCTTTTACAACACTATCACGAAAATGGCGTGTTTTCATGCTTATGATCTGTACGTAATATGGCGCGTTTCGAACGATGCGAATAGAGAACGTACGAAATGTGGAATGCTTACGAAAAGGACTCTTTTCGTAAGCATTCCACATTTTCACAATAAGTGAAAAGAAGATAGTTAGATAAAGACGCAAATAAGTCGATGTTTTTAGCGACAACTGCAGCGCGCTCGTCTCGCGACTTAGCGTGTAGTACTATATACGCTAGCAAAACTAATCAGTACTTGAAATCTTAAATTTTGTCTTTTCAAACTGAATAAATTTTATTATGAATAAAATTTAAACTTTTATTAGTAGTTTGTATTAAAAAAGGCATTTTTTGTGTACATGGAGAAAAGTGTTGACTAGCTCTCACCCTAGTAAGAGTAAGATCTACTGAACGGAATAGTAAATAATGGACGGACTACGCTAGCGGTTGAATCTACTAAACTCCTGTTCAGTCCGCATTACTACGCACAGTAGAGTAGGGCCCACTGCGCAAGCGGTCGCGTCGACGATTCTTGTTTAGTAAAATATACTATGGGGAAATGTGACTACTGTGCTGGCGGTCACGTGAACGATTCTTATTCTTTGTGGCTAAAAGGTCTAGCCAGCCGCTGAAAAAATAAAACTAAATCTTATAAAAAAAGATTATTAATTAAAAAAATGGATTATTCGTTCATATATTATGGATATACTTATAAATAATCGATAATTGTATATTTTAACGCATATACATATAACAAATAAAATTTCGCACGCAACGCAGAGGGAATCGAACGCATGACCTACGGGACGCGAGTCAGCTACCTACATGGAAAAAACTGTATGGATGTGACAACCAGAGAAATAGTAAAATATGGTACAACTAAAATTTATGGTTTCCACTATCACGATTGTGGTTGCCACAACCATAACTATTATGTGACAACAACGCGTTGTTGTCACTGGCGTTGTTGTCACATAATAGTTATGGTTGTGGCAACCACAATCGTGGTAGTGGAAACCATAAATTTTAGTTGTACCATATTTTACTATTTCTCTGGTTGTCACATCCATAGTTTTTTCCGTGTAACCATTACCCTAAGCTCTCGAGATGGTGGTAACACATTTTTCCACGGTACACTCAATCATACCGTGATTGTGGTTGCGCGCGCAACCATAATGAGTCTGACTGCCTGAGTAGTAGCTTTTACTAAACGAGCAGTTGAGTAGTTGTTTTTACTACACAGAAGTTGCTTTTACTAAACATACAGTCAGGGTCCGTACTACTCAGTTCAGTAAAAGTAACCTAATGAAACTAAACAGCGTTTAGTAGATACTAAACATCCAGTAGTTATTTTTATGATATTTTAGCTTACTAAACTATAACACTTTTCTTCGTGTATACAATTTAAATTTTCCCGAAATTTTGACTCGAACAACTAGCGCACGTAGCGACGGAATGGCTCACCTGCTTTGATCATTCTTCAACAAGAATTATTTTTTTTTTAATCGGGGAACCCCGCCCCTAACCGACCCGCGGGGGCTTTGGCCCCTCCACCCTCACCAGGGCTACGACCTGGACCTTGCGCCCCTCTTCGCCCGCAACACCAATCAGGTAACGTGCTTATTTTCACGCTTTTCATGATCTTGTTGTAAAAAGTTTCGTGCATGTCACGTGGTAGACTCTTTTCTTATTGACTCGTGCGATGTTTTTAGACACGTCTTCAGTTTGGACACAGTCGGTGCCCTCACCTACGATTCGTCCTAAAAACACGAAAAGGCAGTCGTATACCACTTGCAATGCAACATACTATTTTTAGCACGATAGTAAATCGTGTCTATGAGCATGCGCAACGACGCATGAAAATGTTGTGAAAAATAATGTGCGTCGTTGCGCACGCGTGCTTTGATCAGTGAAAAGTTTTCTGTATCGTTGCGCATGTACATTGTACACTGTTCGTTATGTATGCCTTAACATTTTTCATATTCGCATCTCACTCCCTCAAATTTGAAACAAACGAGAATGAGTGAGAGGCATGTGTTAAGGCATACATGACAAACACTGTACATGAGATTGATTATATAATGAAAAGAGATTTGCGTCGTTGGGCATACACACGTTGAGCTAGGACTGAGTTCCGATGGTTTCGGTTGATCAGCTGACAACTGCAGTCAGACATTTATTTTTTGCCGTCAAGTATTGAATGTTATCGAAGCTAAAGGAAAAATGGATTTTCATTCGTCATGTGATTACGAGGTTGAAACACCTGACAACTTAGTGCTTGAAGTAAGCACTAGTCTAGTGTAGGTAAAGTGAATTTTTTTGAAGTGGTTTTTTTTTTCTTTTCGAGGAGTTCCGCCCCTGGACCCCATTGGTATTTTCCCTTCGTCTTTATTTAAATAATTCTTCTTTTCCCTACTTTCTCAAATCGACTTTTCAATGCACTTACGATAAAAAATAATGTGTGTAACTCGTGCTTCTACCAAGAAATGGTGATTCGTGTGCGTGATGTGCAGCATTCATCACCATTTCTTGGTTTTTAGCACTTGTTGCACAAAGTACTATTAGATTTTATAGTGGTTGATGATTTATACGCAATTATGATCTTATTAAAGCATAAATTATACCTTCAACTCGGATGTCTCCATTAAACTGTAATCAATAGTTGGTAGGATATCATCCACGCATTCTGTTGATAAGCAGGGTGTGACAACACTTTCATGGCTTTTCCAATTGCTAGAAGTAAGTTTTTGTGTATTATTTTCTTCACATTCATAGTCAGTATTGAAGGTTATAATTTGATGTTTCTTATCATAATTTTCTGTTTTGTCTTCAATTCTTTGAATTATTTTTGATTTTTTTTGTACTGGAACAGAATTAGTTGTTTCATTGTCGCTAAGACATTCATAAACCTTATAATTCGTTGCACCTTTTCCTTCATTTAAACCCTCAAGTCCATTGGTATTTTTGTTACTACTCATTCGCTGGGTGTCAATAAGATCAGAGATGACCGTTATATCTTTATTTTGCTTTGTTAATTTACAATCAGTGTCCATTTCCTCTGAATTAAATACATAAGATTCTGATTTTTCAGATTTATTAGCGCTTATAATCTCTAGAGATGAATTACGCGTTTCCGAACTTCTAAAATTCATCGATTCACATTTTCTTTCTATTGGTTTTCTCAGCTCGGGTGATGTGAAAACTTGATCTGCATTTTCAATAGAGTTTGGAATTAATTGTCCTTGTTGCATTAAATTTGATTTCATTATTTCATTTTCTCGATTGCTGGAAATTTCATTATTGATAATAAATTCTTCCACACGTTCAGTAAATAGATTTTTATCCTCTTTGAATACAATTTTTGAAGAACATATTCCCTCGGAATCTGAGAATTTTTGTTTATTGTGTGGGCTAAGTCCGTGCTCTAAATCAGATATATTTTCTAAATTTATTGGTACTTGTTTCTCTGTTGATAATTCAAGTAATTGCAATCTTTTAAGAAACTGATGAATGCATTCATTAAGTGAACATATATTAACTAGATTTAATAAGATCTTGAAACATTCATGATCCTCATTGATTACTTCTTTCTCTTTTATTTTTTCTGTAATTAAAGCTCCATCGTGACAGTATAATGATTTTAAATTTGTACATTTCCTGTTTGTTTGGTTTACTGCTGTGAAACTTTCGTTTATCAAGTATTCAGAGATTTTACTTGATTTCTCTTCATCAACATCTTTTATTTGAAACTCGTCATCCTGAAAAAAAAGTTTAATAACTGTAAACTTTTTATTAAAAATGGTGTATCTAAGTAAACTTTATTTTTATAAAATATTTCAATTATATTGTGTAAACTACGACTCAAAATCCAACATTCTCTCAACCGAAAATATTCTTAAAAGCATTCTCTGCAGTGCTCCCAAAGCTAGCTCCCTGCTTCCATTTGCTAAAATTTGGCTGGCGATTTAAAATCGAATTGAATTTAAATTCGATTTTGAATCGCACGCTAGATTACAGCTGTCAATGGAATGAGAATTTCTCCAGTGGAAACCCAACGCGCGCTGCGCGCGCAGTAAGCAAACTTTGGGAACACTAATTTTCTCGAATATTCTCCTAAATGTCATTCCCGAGAATTTTAAAACTATATATAAATTTCTCGAAATTATAATTCCAAACTCGCCAGGCCCATAAATTGACTGGCACAGATCATGAAAGCAGATTGAGAACACTTCACAAATGAAAATCGTCTTTAAAGATCAAACATGGCCTTAATCATTATTAAGGATGTTCGATTCTTTATGTAAAGAATCGATTTTTCAGTTGATCAGATCAAATAAACGAGAATCAATTCTTCAAAAAATATCATCAGCAGCAGCTGCTGCAGCGCTTGGAAAGAATCGATCGTCTAAAGATCGATCCTTTATAGCAGTGATGTCCAAGCGTGAGTAAATGAGTAGTTTGCCTTCCCCCTCTCCTAACACCTTTGATAGCTGGTTTCCCCTCCAGTGCCGGGCGGCCCAGACCAAGCTTTAATAAAATTTTCGAATTTTAATTTTTGAAGGATGTATCTATATATGAAATTTTATTGCGTATCTTTTTTCTTATATGTAGAAAAAAATTGTAGCTTTTTTAGTTTTAAAATTAAAGGCAAAAAACAGAATTTTTTCAAATAGTCTATTGAGAAGGAATAGTTTTGTTAAGCTATTTATTCCTATCACCCGGCGCGGGCTGGGTCAAAGCCTGCCGGGGCCCAGAGAAACAAAAGACAATATAAAATAGAAAATAAGTTGGGCGCCAACTAATCTTATAACCTGACTAGCGAGGTAAAACATAATAAAGGCGACAAGCTAGCTCGACTATATATTAGAGCAATTGACTAACAAAAGTAAAATAAAATAAGGCGTGGGACTTGAGTAGACCCAAAATAATCATATTTAAGCAATTAGTTCCAAATACATATTTATTTAGACGATAGGTACTCACATAAGCGACAAATAATCAATACGACAATATAACGAGTCGGTAAAGTTGCGCACTCGCTACCGCTCGAGCGCAAGACTTCACTGCAAGTCGACAAGGAACCTACTATATCTTTAACTTTAAATTGATTCGTCAAAGACTCCCGCCTTGACGTTCACGGGAACCTGGAGTTCTTATAACTAAAATGACTTTCCCGTCACACTCGTGCTCAGTTCGTCAGTTTTTGAACTTTTTAAATGAAATTTTCAGGGAATGTGCTTTCGGATGTCATTTGATTGATAGAACAATAGGAATTCAAAAATTTATGTTTTGCTTCCTCATAGAGGAAGCTTTGTTTTCGATACATTTTCCAATATTTTAAAAATCGTTTAATTAAACTCTCCTCACGTGATAAATATCTAATACAACATTCTAATCAATTGTCCGGATGTGTGTGTGTGTGTGTGTGTGGATGTCGCCATTTTTTGTCGCCCTATTAACTTAAAGACAGTTGTAGATAAATTGATGTAATTTGTAGGGTATATTGGCACCACCAATATCTCAAATCATGCCAAAGGATTTTTCAAAATATTGAATTTAAAAATTTTTATGTACAATTTTAATTTTTTTTAAATTGATTTTTCTACTATAACTTCTTCAATAATGAAAATTCAAAGCTTATGTAAAGGAAAGAAAGATTCCTTGCATCGAGAAGAATCGATTGACCTGTAAGATTAATGAATTTTATTGAATTTTGAAAATTTTCATTTCTAAATGCTTCCTCTATGAGGAAGCAAATTTATTTGCAAAATTATCATAATGAGGAAGCAAAGTGCTCAAAACATGAGCACAAAAAAATATAAATATAGTTAAATGGAACACCCGAGATCGAATTCACAGCTAGTGCACTATCGAAAACTCCAGCGCTGACTAAGATCATAACTACTCCTGAACCATTTAATATTTTGATCTGAAACTTTCCAAAAAACTTTATTATAGTTTTCTTTGCATTTTTGCCGCGAGAAGTTTTTTCTTGCTCAATATTCCCTTGATAAATGAAACACTCGAAGTTACAAAAGTCTGATTCACGCCGAACAATAGAAAAAAATTAATAACAATTTTCAAAACATAAATTTTGTATTCCTATTGTTCTATCAATCAAATCACACCCGAAAGCACATTCCCTGAAAGCACATTCATCAAAAATTCATTTTAGAAAATTACAATAAAGCAAAACTTTTTTATTTTTCAATGAAATGCATTAATCTTATAGGTTAATCAATTCGTCTCGACGCAAGGAACCTTTATTTTCCTTAAGTCAGCTTCGAATTTTGAATTTTAGAGAAGTTATAGTTGAAAAACTAATTTTTTAAAATTAAATAGAACCATAACTTTGTTATTTTTCAATGAAATGAAATAATATTATAGACCAATCGATTCGTCTAGATACAAGGAACAATTATTTTCCGTATTTCAAGTCAAAATTTTGATTATTTGAAAAGTTATAGTCGAAAAAATAATTTTTAAAAATACAATTAACCATAACATCCTTATTTTTTAATGAAATGCATTAATCATATAGGTCAATCGATTCGTCTCGATACAAGGAATTTTTATTTTCCTTTCATCAGCTTTCAATTTTGAATAATTGAGAAGTTATAGTGAAAAAATGAATTTTACGAAAATTATAAAAGTACACCAAACTTGTCAAATTAAATATTTTGGTAAACCTTTATAAGAAATTCAAATAGGTATATAGTGGAATAAGTATGGAAAATTTCATCCATTTATCTCTACGCGTTTCCAAGATATTGCTGGATCATGACACACACACACACATACATCCGGACAATTTTTCAGGACATCATATTAGATATATTGCCATTGAAATATGTAGAAAAAAACCTTTTTTGGGAAACTGGATTTTTTCACCACTACAAAGCTTCCTCTATGAAGAAGCAAAAAGAAACAGAAAAGTCCTCTAGCAAAATTTGATCTGTGCCTTTGTTTGGGCACAGTAAAGCTTCAAAGTTAGGCATAATTAACCAATCAGAATCGAGACTTAGCAACCACTTGTTTGTCTCATAAGTGTTAAGATAGTCTGTGTGATGGCGGTTCACTTCAGAAGGTTCAGTTCACGCTTCTAATTGGTTTATTATGCCCAACTTTTAAGCTTTACTGTGCCTAAACTATTGCCCAGATCAAATTTTGCCAGAGGACTTTTCTGTTTATTTTTGCTTCCTCATAGAGGAAGCTTTGTAGTGGTGACAAAATCCAGTTTCCTAAAACAGGTTTTTTTTAACATATTTCAAGGGCAATATATCTAATACGATGTACTGAAAAATTGTCCGGTGTGTGTGTGTGTGTGTGTGTGTGTGTGTGTGTGTGTGTGTGTGTGTCACGATCCAGCAATTTCTTGAAAACGCGTAGAGATGAATTGATGAAATTTTGCATAGTTAATCCACTATACACCTAGTTGAATTTCTTATAAGGGTTTAACAAAATATTTAATTTTACAAGCTTGGTGTACTTTTATAATATTCGTAAAATTCATTTTTTCACTATAAATTCTCAAATATTCAAAATTGAAAGCTGATGTAAGGAAAATAAAGATTCCTTGTGTCGAGACGAGTCGATTGACCTATATGATTAATGCATTTCATTAAAAAATAAGGATGTTATAGTTAATTGTATTTTCAAAAATTAATCTTTCGACTATAACTCTTCAAATAATCAAAATTTTGACCTGACGTAAGGAAAATAAATGTTCCTTGCATCGAGACGAATCGATTGGTCTATAATATTATTTCATTTCATTGAAAAATAACAAAGTTATGGTTCTATTTAATTTTGAAAAATTTGTTTTTCAACTATAACTTCTCTAATATTCAAAATTCGAAGCTGACGTAAGGAAAATAAAGGTTCCTTGCGTCGAGACGAATCGATTGACTTATAAGATTAATGCATTTCATTGAAAAATAAAAAAGTTGTGCTTTATTGTAATTTTCGAAAATGAATTTTTTGAATATAACTTCTCAAATAATCAAAATTTAATGCTGATGTAAAGAATACTTAATGCTTCCTCTATGAGGAAGCAAATCATATTTGCTTACAGGAAGCAAAGTGCTCATTGAATGAGCACAAAAGTTGTTACAACTTCACAGCTAATTTTGTTCTCTATCACGCAGTACCGGGATGTTCATAGGTGGTGGGACACCCTGTAGATACATCCTTCAAAAATTAAAATTCGAAAATTTTATTAAAGCTTGGTCTGGGCCGCCCGGCACAGAGGGAAAATCATCCACTAAAGGTGGTAAGAGAGGGGGAAGGCAAACTACTTATTTACTCACGCTTGGATATCACTGCTTTATAGACACACGCATATAACAACATTGGCGATTATAGAGTTTTCTTTTCTGTTCACGTCACCTTTCCTAGTAGAGAATCAATTTAAAAGATCAATCTTCAAAAAATCGAATCAGTGTCGAACATCACTAATTATTACCTATTCAGATATTTCATAAAGGACTTAGATGCTTACCAATAACAAAATCGGCATAAGTTCATTCCAAAATGTTGTAAAGTTCCAGCAGTTGTTTTCCTAAAAATAATATGACTTTACTCGAAATTTTAATTAGATAATCATTTTCAGAATGATATTATAATAGGACATACAAAGCGCCACATTTTTAAGTATTGTATATGAATTTTTATGTACTAACCAAATGCATCATATTAATGTACATTGTTTGATATTTTTGAGCAAGTGGATAAAATTAAAGGTCCGGCCTATCCTTACAAATTTTGTATAATTTAAACGAAAATTACGTGTCCGCTTAAAAAATGGCAACATTTCGGTTACCACACAGAAAAACAGTAGGTTTCAATTTTGTTTAAATTCTCAAAATGAGAATTTTTTAGTCTCAATCTATTAAGTGCAACTGTCAGCTATATTCACTTAACAGAATGAGACTAAAAAATTCTTCGTTAGCTCAGTGGAGTAAGCGTAGGACAGCGAACTCTATGCGCGTGGGTTCGCGTCCCCATAGATGCGGATTTTTCAGTGTTACATGTGTTAGCGGTAGGATTAAAATAATATTTATGTACAAAATATTGTATTTAAAATATTATTATGCATTTTCAAAATTTGATAATTAATAATTTTATAAATAAGGATAGAAAAATATTGCAAATACGAGATAGAAAGATATTCAAAATTTTTTGGAAGAGATAGACTGAAAGATAGAAAAAGATAGAGAAAATGGATAGAACAGATTCAAATTTTTTGGGAAGGATAGAAAAAGATAGAGCCTAGCGAAAACGATGGATACACACAAAGATTGAAAAAGATAGCGTTTCATGAATGCAAAGTGTACACTTGGGAGGGATAGAAAATCTCTATCCTTTTCTATCTTTTTACTTCCAACAGGGAATGTATACAAATACATATCTTGTGATAGACCCTTTTCTTGACTCTCTTTACTCTCTGACATTTTTATTGATTTTTTTTTAACATGTAAATCATACTTTGTTACATAAAGTATCGTTACTCGCGTTCGCCTCGACTCATAATGCAAACTCTAGCTCGGCGTATAAAGACCGACTTTCACAATTAGGTGCACAATGTAATATTAGCGCTTGGTTTATTCTACTGTACTCTTTCTTCTCCTTTGTAATCCTTACATGTGTACTTACAACGAAAAGATGATTTTGGAGACAACTATTTCTAGGTTCCTCCCGGCGTATTTTACTGAGACACCCCTGTGAAGGAATCTCATTATCTCTTTCAACACTTCCATCTTCCATTAATATTCTTGCTAAATTTCTTGTTAAAATTCGGTCCTTTATTTCTGCATTAGAAATCTGTAGAGTTGTTTGATTGTTTAATTTGCCTGAGAAAAGTGAGCTCTTATTAGATGTGAAAATTTGTTACATTATTATTATTTGACGGGAGGAGAGCTATAATTTATGACATGAAATTTATAGTAAAAATCAATGCTTAAAATGATGTTCGATTTATCTTCAGATGTAATCTGAATTAAAGAGGCAACTAAAAATAAGAAGTGGTTAAATTTTACTCTTATTAAGGGCATGTGATAATTTACCATAAGAGCAAATTTGTTATACCAATTATACATTCATAATAATAAATATTTTTAGTAAATAAGAGTCAATAAACCTTCGTCTCATGTAGACGAAGGTTTATTGACTCTTATTAGCTAAAAATATTTATTATTATGAATGTATAATTGGTATAACTAATTTGCTCTTATGGTAAAGTATCACATTCCCTTACAGTGCTTACTAGTTCGAATTAAACTACTTTAAAAATAATATGATATGTACTTTTTCCATATAAAATATTTTTAGAATATTTGAATATTAAATATAAAATATAAAATTTAAAATATTTATATAAAATATTTTTTCATAAAATGTGTAACGAAACATCGATTTTCGGTGTCTGTTAAGCCTCGCGAAAGGAGCCGATTACAGTCCTAGGAGTGAAAGCAAATTTCGCTAGGACTGTAATCGGTTCCTACTTTAGCGAAAGTAGGAGCAAAAGTAAACCGAGAGAAGTAAGAAATATATTACATAGAAAGAGTGAGAGGAGAGGAGAGGAGAGGAGAGGACGAGAGAGAGGGGGGGGTCAATGGCTGACCAACGAACTTGACCTTCATTTTAGGACACTAAACAAGTATACCAAAGGCCAATCCAATCGGTCAATTCTTTCGAAAGTTATCGTGCTAACGAACTAAAATCTGCAGACAGACAGACATACAGAGAGAAACATCCGTAAAAACATGTTTTTCGGGTTCAGGGTTCAGGTTTTCGATTACCTAACTTCCTATCATTCTCACTTCACCTTACTCTCACCGCCCCTAAATTTTTTTTTCTAAAGCTACGGTGCAAAAAAAGTTAAAGGACGGTAAGAGTGAGGTGAAGTGAGAATGATTAGAAGTTACGTAATCGACCCCGAGGAGGTTCCAAAACGTAGACATTTGACAAAAACTGGGGAGGTCAAATTTTACACAAATCTAATACATATTCTCTCTAATTAGAATGTAAAAATCTACAGACATACAAATAGACAGACACATTCGTAAAAATATGTTGGGTTTTTTGGCTTCAAGGGGTCATAAAACTTGGAAATTTGATAAAAACTGGGGGACGGTTGGATATTTCCTCAGGTAAAATATTTTTCAAAAAAGTGAAGGTCACTCCTGAAGTAAATTTCAACGGGTTTCGAAGAGGCCAGTGTAATTCCTGAAGTACATTTCAACGGGGAATTCAATGGTGACCTACATTTTGACCTTGAAGTTGACCTTCATGGCTTTTTGAAGGTCAACTTTGTTTTTTTAAATAGAAACCCCCTTTTTTTACATCTGCAATCGATAGAGCGGAAAATTCTAAGTTTAGACACGTACCCAATTCATAGGTCAATTGTAACGTTCCAAGTCAGTTAAAGGTTATTTGAAATTAACAAAATTTTCCAAGAGGTCATTCCTGAAGTAAACTACAACGAAAAATTCATTGGTGAGCTCTGTATTGATCTTGGTAATGATCTTCAAGTTTTTTTCAAGGTTTTTTCCAAGCAGTTTACGTTTACGTTTAGCATTACCCAGGAACAATGACGTGGACGTAGTAAATTCTGTTCCCTTTGGGGTGCTTAATTAGCGTGAGTCCCCTTGCCTCTCACGCTTCAGTGAAGATGTTCGAAATGAAAACCTTGAGCTTCTCGACAAAAAGCTATGCGATTGTAAAAATGAGTTACAGCATTACGAATCATCTCCCTATCAATCAAAGTAGCCTCTTGTAGAATCCGATTCTGCCATTCGTCTAAGCTTTGGGGTTGCGTTGAGTATACTTTGCCCTTTAAATAACTCCAAAGAAAATAGTCGAGAGGCGTCAGATCAGGAGATCTAGCAGGCCACTCGATTTCACCCCTTCTTCCAATCCACCTATGGAGGAACTGAGTATCAAAATATGCTCGAACCTCCCTACCGTAATGAGCCGCTGCTCCGTTCTGCTGGAACCAAATATTTTGAAAATTATCGCCTGTAATCACCCATATTTTTGGTACAATTTGGTTTCTGAGAAGCTCTTCATATGCACGGGCATTGAGATTACCATCGATGAAGAAAGGGCCTATCAATGTATCATTCAAGATACGGGCCCAAACATTAATTTTTTGTGGATATTGTGTGTGAGTCTCCAACATCCAATCAGGATTTGTGTCGGACCAATATCTACAATTTTGCCTGTTAACTTCACCTTTTAAAGTGAAAGTAGCTTCATCTGAAAATACTGTATTGTACAAGAAAAGAGGATCTCTATCAATTCTGTCCATCATTATTTCACAAAATTCAACCCGACGATCAGGATCGTCTTCATTGAGCTCATGTACCAGATGAACTTTGTAAGGATGGAAATTAATGCTTTTTAAAATATTTCGCACTGTTTCAGGAGCAACGTCACGCTCATCACTAGCTCGACGTAAACTAAGGCGTGGGTTTTCAACAAATGCTTGGGCTATGTCCATCTGCATCTCCTCAGATCCTGCAGATTTTGGCCGACCAGTTCCCTCATAGGTGGATTGGAAGAAGGGGTGAAATCGAGTGGCCTGCTAGATCTCCTGATCTGACGCCTCTCGACTATTTTCTTTGGGGTTATTTAAAGAGCAAAGTATACTCAACGCAACCCCAAAGCTTAGACGAATTGCAGAATCGGATTCTACAAGAGGCTACTTTGATTAACAGAGAGACGATTCGTAATGCTGTAACTCATTTTTACAATCGCATAGCTTTTTGTCAAGAAGCTCAAGGTTTTCAGTTCGAACATCTTCACTGAAGCGTGAGAGGCAAGGGGACTCACGCTAATTAAGCACCCCAAAGGGAACAGAATTTACTACGTCCACGTCATTGTTCCTGGGTCACCATTAAATTCCCCGTTGAAATTTACTTCAGGAATTACACTGACCTCTTGAAAAACTTTGTTGATTTCAAATAACCTTTAATTGACCTTGAACGTTACAATTGACTTATGACTTGGGTACGTACCTGAACGTAAAATTTTCCGGTCTATCGATTGCAGATGTAAAAAAAGGGGGTTTCCATTTGAAAAACAAAGTTGACCTTCAAAAAGCCATGAAGGTCAACTTCAAGGTCACCATTGAATTCCTCGTTGAAATTTACTTCAGAAATAACCTTCACTTTTTTGAAAAATATGTTACCTGAGGAAATATCCAACCGTCCCGGAACTTTTTAGACACCGTGTATATATATATGTATATTTCTCTCATTGCTAGCGCGTCATCGATCGATACGAGACGAGAGCTTGCTGGCTGGCCATTCCCCACTTTTGTGATCCGACAGCGCGCCTGCGCACCCCGCCAAACGACCGGCTGCGAGAGTATATAAGACGCTCGCAGTCACCGATTCAGCCCAGTTCGCCGGGGAGTAGTTCAGACTACACTCGGTTGAATAAACATTTTGTTAAGTCTTGTAAAAAGTTAATTAGAAGTTGTTTTATTTATTCAATCCCAAAATAAACCATGGCTCGACCGAAGCATCCGCGGGATTAAGGGCCTGCTCTGCCCATGGTTTGTGAAAATTTTTTTTCGAAGTCACCACTGCCAAACGAAATGATATATCGCTTTCAAACTTTGGGATATTGGAAATGAGACACTAAATTGCGTACTAAAATTTAATTTGAGTAATAATTTTAAAAAAAAGCTAAGTCGGTAAGGTAGGGATCGGATTTTTTTTCAAAATTATTACTCAAATTAAATTTTAGAACGCAATTTAGTGTCTCATTTTCCATATTCCAAAGTTTCAAAGCGATATATCATTTCGTTTGGCCGTGGTGACTTCGAAAAAAAAATTTTCACAAACCACGGGCAGAGCATGCCCTTAACCCCAAATAAAATACAAAATTAAAAATCTAATACACTCTTCCTGACGAGAATGTAAAAATAAGTGATAATAATAAAATGGTTACGTACGTTTTCTAAATTTCGTTTCATATAATGTAACAGGTATTTTACTTCTTCTGAGATTACAATTTTCTGGTGATACTTTTCTATCTTTCTGAAACTTTGTAAATGGTGCTTTTGATAATTTGACCAAATCTTTTTCATCATCCTGTAATCGCTCAGTTTCGTGTAAAGATTTTGACATTGCCAGAGCAAGCTGAAGTTCAGTCTCTTCGCTTGATTTCTGAAAATTAAAAAATAGCTGTGAAGTTGTATCAACTTTTGTGCTCATTCAATGAGCACTTTACTTCCTGTAAACAAATATGATTTGCTTCCTCATAGAGGAAGCATTAATTATTCTTTACATCAACATTAAATTTTGATTATTTGAGAAGTTATATTCGAAAAATTCATTTTCAAAAATTATAATACAGTATAAATTTCTTATTTTTCAATGAAATGCATTAATCTTATAGGTCAATCGATTCGTCTCGACGCAAGGAACCTTTATTTTCCGTACGTCAGCTTCGAATTTTGAATATTATAGAAGTTATAGTTGAAAAACTAATTTTTTAAAATTAAATAAAACCATAAATTTGTTATTTTTCAATGAAATGAAATAATATTATAGACCAATCGATTCGTTTCGATGCAAGGAACATTTATTTTCCTTACGTCAAGTCAAAATTTTGATTATTTGAAAAGTTAAGGTCGAAAAATTAATTTTTGAAAATACAATTAACAATAACTTCGTTATTTTTTAATGAAATGCATTAATAATATAGGTCAATCGATTCGTTTCGACACAAGGAATCTACGTTTTCCTTACATCATCTTTGAATTTTAATTCTTTGAGAAGTTATAGTGAAAAAATGAATTTTAAGAAAATTATAAAAGTACATAAAACTTGTAAAATTAAATATTTTGTTAAACCATTCTAAAAAATTCAACTAGGTGTATAATGAAATAACTATGCAAAATTTCATTAATTTATCTCTACGCGTTTTCAAGAAATTGATGGATCATGACACACACACACACACACACACACACACACACACACACACACACA
>CAJFCO010018304.1:96756-107701 GCA_904066015.1 Synergus gifuensis
AACGGTACCAAGGATTTTATGAAAACTACTCAACCGATCCTTATAAAATTTAAACCACACATTCTACACATATTGAACTAGGTCTGTAGCCTCTAATATATTAAAAATAACATTTTTACTAATTTTTTAAACAAAAAAACAGTGAAAAAATGCATTTTTCTTTTTTCGATTTTTGTCCGCCTTTTTGTTATTTTTTCATAAATATTAATTATTAGAGGCTAAAAACCTAGTTTTAGTAATACTGAAGCTAACCCACTTTGGTTTTTTTTTTTTTTTCAGCTAGCCGTTACCGAGATATCCCTGGTACCGTTTACCCTTTTGATTTTGAGAAGCCTACGCACAGTCATTATTTTTAATATAAACATTGAATAAAGTTAATAACAAAAAATTTTTTTATGTAGTTTAATACATGTTTTATCATACCTAAAAATATTTATTTCCATATCGTTCATGATATACTCAAAGAAAATGTTCAAAAATAGCTCTTTTCTTCAGCGTATAAAGTAGAATAACCCCTTAAGTCTACATTTTCAGTCAAATTGTAGATGTCTGCAACTTTTGTCATGTATCTGAGATAAATATTATATTCTACATAAAAAATAAATCAATAATTTAATGTATAAAAATATTATAATATTTATGTAGAGTAGACAGTAGAGTGAGGCTAAAAGTTCACGAGGTGAAAAAGCCCTAAATTCTTCCCGATTTGAGGACAAAGTCCCCTAAGCTTCCAAATTATTCTGAGCCGTAATTTGGCTAGTTAATTTGTCAGATGGGTTACTTTTGTTGTCCTGAGGGCATCATTCAGCCTTTTTAGACATGGCATAATTAGTACCAGGTGTGTAAATATGAAACCGGAATTTTTGTATAAAAAATACACTTTTATTGTATAAAAATGATAAAGAATATTTTATTCAAAGTATGCTCCTTCGCTAGCTATACATTTTTCCCACCTGTCTGGCAATTGGTGGATGCCACGCCAAAAAAACTGTTGCTCTTTCGAGGCAAACCAGTCATCGAGCCACTTCCGTACATTTTCATAAGAAGTGAAGCGCTGCTCAGCAAGTGCGTGTCCCATCGATGCAAATAGGTAGTAATCGGACGGAGCCATGTCTGGTGAGTAAGCCGCATGCGCAAGTATTTCCCAACTAAATGCCTCAATCGTTTCCTTAACCAGTTTTGCTGTGTGTGATGGTGCATTATCATGAAGCAAAATCACTTTGTGTTGCCTTTTTTGATATTCTGGTCGTTTTTCACGCAAAGCCTGATTCAGATCGATCATTTATTGTTGGTAGCGTTGAGTATTAACGGTTTCTCCAGGTTTTAGCAGCCCATAATATATGACACCCTTCTGATCCCACCAAACACAGAGCATTGTCTTCCGTCGAAAGCGATTTGGCCTTGTAGTCGATGTCGATGGTTCACCCGGAGTTACCCATGATCTTTTACGTTTAGGATTCTCAAAATATATCCATTTCTCATCGCCAGTCACAATTCGATGGAGAAATGACTTTCTTTTGAACCTGGTGAGCAGCATTTCGCAAGTGGTTTTTCGGTTTTCCTGCTGTCTTTCATTCAGTTCATGTGGAACCCATTTTCCCACCTTCTGGATCTTTCCCATGGCTTTCAAACATATGGAGACAGCTTCTCGTGTCACATTTAATTGATCTGCGAGTTGTTGTTGCGTTTAAGCATCATCCTCATCCAACAATGCTTGCAATTCGCTGTCTTCAAACTTTTTTGGTGGTTTTCCACGTTCTTCGTTTCTTACGTCAAAATCGCCATTTTAAAATTTTTTAAACCACTCAAAGCACTGTGACTTACCAAGAGCATGCTCACCGTAAGCTTCGACAAGCATTCGATGCGATTCTGCAGCAGTTTTCTTCAGATGGTAACAGAAAATCAATGCTGTCCGCAAATCAAACTTTCCGGGCACAAATTTTGACATTTTTAACGCTATTACTAACTATACTATTGTATGAAACTTGTATTGTTGTGAATCAAAAATCTTTGTCAGAGATGTGAACAACAAGATGGGGCCACTGTCGCGGTTTGTCGGTAACTACATAGACAGGTAGAGCCATCTATTGGCAAATTCCGGTTTCAAGCTATGGTGCAGTGCAGGAATCTCGGTAGCAAACGTCTCTGGAAGGACTGATATTAAATATCCCTTCTAGAGAAAAGAGTCAATAGAGGAGTCCTAGTGAACGATATCTATTTACTACATAGAAATCGGTGAGCATCTGTACCGCTGCCATAATTTGAATTATAAAAATTTAGGGAATTCGTTGCCAGGAAATACGCGTGTGCTCTCACGGTATCGGCCCTAAAGAAAAGGGATCTCCATCTGAGTCCCCCTTTCCGCGAAATTCCGACAAACTCAAAACGCAGAGGTGAAGGGTCCAAACTCGAATCTTAAAACGAGTGGGAACCCTTTGCTTTAAACTTGTAAACCGGGATCGTAGGAAAATTCGTAGGGAAGAATGTTGAGATTTAATTGCTCTCATCCCTTCCGGTTCAAAGCCATCTAGTGAAATTTTCGTATGATCCCAGTAAATGACAGCGAAGCGTGGGAGGGTTTAACTGGCAAAGTGAACACAATTGACCTTATGTGCTACGAACAAAACAAAGACTAGAGTTGTGGAAATCTATCAACGAAATTTAAGAATAAAGTACGCAGCCCAATAGGGAGGAATCGGATCTGCAAATGCCCCTCCGCTTAATCCCTAGTGGTGGTTCATAAGCTATACTAGGATAGGGTAAGAAAAGAACTTTGTATCGTTCCTAGTTTATTATCATTTTTCTAGATAATAATTGTCTGAAGTATTCTTTTTTTACTACCATAATAAATGTCTTTTTCATTAACTGTAGATGATAAGCATGCTTCATGTTAAATTGGGGTTGATTTTTTAGAGATATAAATGGGGGTTGACTGAATAAATTTTAAATTATTTTATGAATTACCGGGTTTCATTTATTATCTCCCATTAGATGACATTTTCATCCTCGGATGAAGACAGGCGATTACTTACCGCAAAATAGTTAAGGAGATAGAATCTGATTAAGTGATTCAATCTTTCCTTCTCTGTAATTCTCCGACCAAGCCTAAATTATCCTAATTTCTTTAGACCCAACTTGATAGGATTTCTATTGGTTCATTACAAAGGAAAAATATTTTTGATTTTCAAAAAAATAGGTCAAATTTTCAATTCTTGGAAAAATAGTTATAACCATTCGATAGATCAGGAAAAAGTCCATAAAAAATATACAGGAAAAACTTTTGTTTATTCCATACGATCAAGGTGTCTATTACTGTCTAGTGGTCAGGCAATTTGAAATTCCCGGGTTTTTTTCTGGTATTCTGCCGGTCTTTTCAATTCTTTTCCCGGTCAAAATTTTTCCTGCGACATATAGAAATGCACTGCTAGACGCTGTAGGAAAGCGTGTAATATATTACACAAGTTGTCGCTTGTGGGCATCTTGTCTCTTTCTAGTCGAAGCTAATTGGTTGAGAGCATTTTCGGTGAGTGGAGCTTGCTAAACGATCAGTTCTGTGCTTTGTATATTTGAGTTCCCCATCCTTTAAGGAGGTAACACACCAAACTGAAAAAACGTAGAGAAAATGATGAAACTTGGTACATCATAAGATTTTGATATGAAAAAGACTTGGTTCAAGTTTGGTGAGCTGAGGTTATTGAGTCTGAAACGAGATATAAACAATTATTTTTTTTTACATTTAACACGGTGCCTTATGGCAATCGGTATACTTTTTTTACATTTTAATTCGTATCTCGGAAGGAAACGTAGAGATCTCGAAAATCTTTTTTGTACAGTAAAAAACATTTCTGAGGATCATTTTAAAAAATTAAAAACATCAATTCATTGGCTATTAGTTGGTGAAAATTAGTAAAATATTACAAAATATATCGTTCCTTGATACACTTGGCAACATCGCAAAGATAGTGTATAGTATATTTCGGCCAGCTGTTTATATGTGCATATTCAGAAATATTCAGTTTGCACTGTATATGCAAAATCATATGTCATCATGTCTGACTTATGTTATAGTCTCGTGAAAATTGGGATAAACAACAAGAAAAACCAAAATGTTTTTACTGGAGGGGCAAAAAAGTGTCGGAAAAAGTTTATAGGCATAGACTCATATACACAGCAGCAAATGGCTAAAGAGATTTGGAAGAATCGCGGTGCTCCTAAAACTGCAGAAGGCAAACGTAACCTTAAAAATTCAGTAAAAGACACGTTGCCACATTTAACTAGTGAACCAAAAGCTAAATAACTCTCTTTTAACTCCGTTAGTTGGTGTGTTACCTCCTTAACGAAAACCATCCTTTTTAAAAATCAGTAATTTTTCAAACTCACTCTTTATATTATATTTGTTTATGTATATCTATTATGTATCCTATTATAGAAAAGTCATGGCATGAAATCTCGAATTGAACAAAGTCGAATATCGAAAAGTCTCGAAAAGTATCGAAATAAGAGAAAAAGCATTGGGCATATTGAATGTAGAAAAGAACATAGAAAAGGCAGTGGCCTTTCTATGTAGCGGCCGACAGTTGCACTAGTGTTGAATATATAGAAATATATTCTGTTTTACGTATTTTTCAAAGAAATACTATTTAATCCAGCATAATGTGTTTTATTCAGTATTCCTTAAGGCCATCTAAGACTTACCCGATCCCTACCTTACCGTCATTTTTTTCTTTGCAACCTTACTTGTATTATACATTTATTGAAATATCAAATTGAAAACTAAAATTAAAGAAAATATGCTAAGGTATGTTTATCTGGTCTTAAATTTTTGTAAAAATAAAAATTATTTGAAAAAAATTTTTTTTTTATAAATGTCAATATTTAGGACCAGATAAACGTACCTTAATGCTTTAGCTTAAATTTTAGAAATTTTCAATTTGATATCTCAATAAATTTAAAAGTATCGTTGCAGAGAAAAAAATGTCGGTAAGGTAGGGATCGGGTAAGTCTTACATGGCCTTAAGAGTTCGATGACATAACTAGATGATTTTAATGGGTAAACTGAAATAAAATTATTTAATTGAATGTTTTTAAAAATTGATTATAATTACCTATTATTCATAATAATGCATTACTTAGTATTTACAAAAAAAAAAAAAAATATTTTGACAATGGTACAAGGCCTCCAATTCATTTGGTACGTTCGTGGATTAGAAAGAGACAAGATATCCACAGGCGACAACTTTTCTCTCTGACTTATTATTACGCGCTTTCCTACAGCGTCTAGCAGTCCATTTCTATAATATGTCGATGGGTCTATCAGTACAAATTCAAAAAATTTCCCCTCATCTATCTCGGTCAATATTTATCTAATCGAAAAAATTATTTTTTTGTAAAATTCTATCTAGTAGGACTACACTTTACCCAAGTTTGAGTTTGATCAGACAAAGTTGAATTTCAGGGTGGTACACTTGAGGAATAATGCCCTATGCATATACAATAGAACATACACTGGAAACCAAGCAAAAGAGATGCAAATTTTTTTTTAAATTTTGCTTTATTGACGTATTCTAATTTATTTTAATTTATTTTAAATAATATATTCCGAATTATCTATACATATATTGAATCATACTTGAAAATAGAATAATTCCGTTTTAGGAAAAAGATCTACTAAATAATTAACAGAAATGATAAGATAGAAATCTTAAAATTACGTGTGAGTAACAACTAAACAGAATAAATCAAGACGAGACGAGCATTTCGAACGTAGTGGCTTTTAAATTTGTAGATTTTAAAAATACTTTTTATTTTATCGGGCTAAAAAAATATTTAATGTCAGTATAAGGTTACAACAATGGTTGTTAGTTTTCAACTTAGAAAATTACATCTTCTTAAAGAAACTCGTCAATGTTGCTTGTTTCGTTTGTTTTTTGTTAACACTAGCTTCTTTATTCGGTTTGGGTGGTGTGAATTCACGTTCTACATCCTGTTTTAGAGCCTCTTTATGAACTGCAACTTTTTGGGTAACAAGAAATCCATCTTCGTCAAGAAAAGTTCGGTCTTTTGTCTGTGTGATATCTTTTTTCTTCATTTGAGGAGGACTTACTGATTTTTTAAATTCCTCTACGCTTTCAGAACTTTCTTCAAAAACTTGTTCTTTTTCTTCCTCAAGCTCTGTAAAAACAGATTCACCTTCATCTTCACCTTCACTGGAGTCAGACGAGGAGAGAATTCGTCTCCTCTTCTTTATTGCTACATCATTTTCCTTTTTATCATTTCCAAATTTTCGTTTATTATTATCTCCAGATGTACTCGTATTACTGTTTTTTTCCCCTCTTTTCTTGAGTTTACAAATAGTATCATCATTCTGTTTTGAAAATATTCCTTTTTTCTCAAATATTTTTACATTATTCTCCAAAACTACTGCATCTTTAACGTTACTGGAGCCGTTACTATTGTCTTTAACTTTCTCCTTTTCTGATATTTCTCCAGTTTGTGTTGATAGACATTTTGCATTTGAATCAGTTGTTTTGCCAAAAAATTTTTCAAATCCAGATGGTTTCTTTGAAGCGTTTTCAGAGATTTTGTTTTTCTTATCTTTTGTTTTAGTTTTCTTTACCTTTTCTTCGATTTTATGTTTGGGAGTTGAATCAGCTGTTGACTGAAATTTATGTTCCGATAAATTTGAATTTTGCTTCTCTTCTGTAGCTTCGGTTGTTAATTTACTTGACTTTACGATTTTTTCGTGAATTTGTTTTTCTTCTTGGAGCCTCATTCCCAAATGTGAAGTATTTTTAATGGGACTTTCCTTAAATTTAATTGTGGTAAATCGGGCATCTATTTCTACTGCTAACGCCAACATTTGTAAATCAGATAATGTTCTTTGTAAACTATAAATATGTTCACAGTTAATTTTAGCGAACTTTTCTTTTGCGAGAGGCAGATTAGATTCTCCAACAACTTCAATACGTACAGAACCATCTGTCAACTGGCCCATAAGTAGAAAAGTTACAGCAATATCGACATTTCCCTTATAATTGTGCCAAAATTCCCATAACATTTTTTTCGATACATTGACGTGTACTCCAAGTTCCCTACTCAGCCATTTGTAGGTTACCTGAAAAATAAATACAAAGCAATGAAACTTGTCTATCAAAACTTTCTGCACAAGAGATTTTAGCGATTAATTATACTCCATTTGCAATTACACTGAAACCTGGATTTGAGTCCCCTAGATTTATGTCCTTCTGAGAAAGTTGGGTTGGTCCCAAACATAGATAAGAGGAGATGAAGAGTCGAGAAGAGAAGCGCCGCGAGATCGACAGTTAGTGCTTTCAGATCGAACTAGAAATTTACCCCCTCCATATCCACTATTTTATCGAAAAAAAGTAATTTATTAAATATAATGTAGAAAAATTTTCTTATATAATTCAAGAAAATACTTAAAAAGAATAATAATTTAAAAAGTGTGCCAAATTTTCTTTCACAAATTGCTATTTTTTTTCGATAAAATAGTAATGTGGAGGGGGTAAATTTCCATCTCGATCTGAGAGCACTGTACGACAGTGTGATGAGAATGTGTGCTCACAATGGCATGCCTAGTTTGATTTGATGAAAATTGCATTTTTACATTTTCATCAGAGAATATATTATATTTGTTTAAAATTTGACCCCCCTATTTTTTGTTAAATCTTCACGTTTTGTGACCCCCTGAACACAAAAAACATAGTTTTATCTCTCTTTGTGTGTGTGTGTGTGTGGGGGGGGTGGTCCTTATTTTTCGCTTTTTGATTCTTCTTGGTCTCACCCCCCTTACCCCCTATTTTGTGAGACTGACTAAAAAAATTATTTCCACAAAATCGGTTAATATTAACATTTGCCTGAAAGCGCTCAAAGTTTCTTATGGGGTAAAGTACCGTCCATCTTCAAATGCAGGTATTTTTTTTATATTTCACCGGAATCCTTTGGCTCTGTGCAATTGTGATCTTTAGACTATGTTAAAAAGAAAAATTTAAAAAAAACTATATTTAAAAGAAAAATTTTTTTTTGCAAAATTTACAAAATGGAAATTATAATTTTGGTTCAAATTTAGAGGTCCGCTATTTTGTAAATTTTGCCAAAAAAATTTTTTTGTTTAGATGTGTTTTTTAACATAATCTAAAGATCACAATTGCACAGAGCCAAAGGATTCCGATGAAATATAAAAAAAAATACCTGCATTTGAAGTTGGACGGTACTTTTCCCATGTTAATTGCATAAGAAACTTTGAGTGCTTTGAGGCAAATATTAATATTAACTGATTTCGCTAAAATTTAGTGGAAATCATTTTTTTTGGTCATTATAACAAAATAGAGGGGTGAGACAAAGAAGAATAAAAAAAAAAAAAAACCACCAAGAGTAAATAAGAGCCAACCTATAGTGTGTATGCACTCGAAATTCGAATGAAAAACCCCTTCGGTAATTCTGATGCACTGTAAGTCGAGAAATATTTTTTACAGTGTGGCTGCATTATAAATGATATAAGCCAGTATAAATGATAGACAATTTTTTTGCCGGGTGAAATTAGAGGTTAAACTTAGTCCGTTTACACCATCAACAAACGCAAATAAGCAGTACTAAAATCCAGTTAAATTGTCGGAAAATTAAGGGCATGTAATATTTTACCATAAGAGCAATTTAGTTTACCCAATTATACATGCATAATAATAAATATTTTTAGCTAATAAGAGTCAATAAACCTTTGTCTATATGAGGTGAAGGTTTATTGACTCTTATTAGCTACAAATATTTATTATTATGAATGTATAATGTGGTAAACTAAATTGCTCTTATGGTAAAATATTACATGCCCTTAAAGTAACTATTATAAGCCGAGAAATAATAGATATATATGTTAAACGTTAAAAAACTTACTAATTTATCATCGTCAAATATAAAGCTCTCCAATTTATTAATAGCCAAATCTCCTGTCATTTTGTAAACTGGTATTTGTATGTATTCAGTGCAAATTGTGTAATAAATAAAATATTGATTCACAAGTATTTGACAATAATATTCAGTTAAGTTAGTTAACAGATGTAAACAAACAATTACTATCCTATATAAGAAAACCATAGACGTATAAGAATATAGACCGCGTGAGTGGTAGACAGGGTTGTGCACGTAATATACCTTAGGTAAATTACACGAGGTTTTTTACGTAATTTACGTACGTATATTACGTCCTGGATTTTTTACAAAACGTAATATACGTTTTCAAGATAGCGTCTACATACACATGTATTCACATTTCGTTTTATAACCTTAAAAAATATACATATAGCGGTACGGTATAAGTATTTTTTAAAATCTTATCGCAGAAAAGACTCTTTGTGAACGCGTTCAACGGAATTATTGATAATTATTATATATTTAATAAGTGAGGTTATGTACTTGACAACACGATTTTACAAGTCCGCCATCTTTAATACGTTTATTACGTTTTTACAGGTTTTTACGTATATTACATTTTTTACGTATAATACGTCAAAAACCTCGAGTTACGCGTAACTCACCAACCCTGGTGGTGGAGCTGTGCATAAGTGTTGCGATAGTGCAATAGAAAGAGAAAGCAGCTGCATATGAAGTTCTTCTGTCTTTATCTACTCTATCGTATAACAGTTACTCCGCACGCGCGGCAAGAAATATAGAGAGACCTCATATATAACTTTCTGTTTCTATTCCACTCTCGGTTCTTCGGCCTCACGCAGTCTATTCTAAAGGTGCAGTCCCATGTCGGCAGAAAACGTCGGCGTAAAACAGAAAGCAGAAAATTACTAGGCGTAAAAATTGTTTCCTCCCGTCCCATAAAGGCAGAAAACGTCAGCGTAAAGCAGAGACTCATGAGAGTGACAAAGACTGACAGATCTGCCTGTCTATCACTCTCGTGAGTTTTTGCTTTACGCCAACGTTTTCTGCCATCATAGGACGGGAGGAAACAATTTTTACACCTAGTAATTTTCTGCTTTCTGCTTAACGCCGACGTTTTCTGCCGACATGGGACTGCATCATAAAAGATGCAGTTCCATGTTGACAGAAAACGCCCGCGTAAAGCAGAAACTTATTACGTTTATTACGTTTATTACGTTTTTACGTATAATACGTCAAAAACTTCGAGTTACGCATAACTGACCAACACTGGTTTTTTATGAAAAGGTGCCGTCCCATATCGGCAGAAAACGTTGGCGTAAAGCAGAAGCTCATGAGAGTGAAAGAGATAAACAGATCTGTCTATCTGTCACTCTCATGAGTAGTTTCTGCTTTACGTCGACGTTTTCTGCTGACATGGGACTGCACCTTAAGGGTGGCGAGAATATTTATTATGCCTTATATTTTCGATTTTTGATGGAAAGGAGAACTTTTTACATTTCCTTTTATTACGGACGTACAGTAACATTCATATATGCCTTCCCTTGAAAACATGTCAACTCAACCCTGGTTTCCATAAGATTCTAATGAAAACCAGGGTTGGGTTGACATGTTTTCAAGGGAAGGCATATATGAATGTTACTGTACATAGAAAGGATGGAAAGCATGGAAAGCATTTAAAACTGAAATAAAAACAATTTTTCAGCGTAAGTATGTCATAAATTTATTAATAAGTATATTTTATAAGTGAACAATTAATTTCCGCTTATTTTGAGTACATACTTCTCCCTTGACTCTCAGGGTGGCGTCCCATGGATGCGGAATGCATTGCGTTTTTGCGAAAAATTATGAAAGTGAGATAGATTAGTATTAATGCGGAATGCATTGCGTTTTTGCGCAAAATCATGAAAGTGAGATAGATTAGTATTAATGCGTCTCTCTTACTCGCATGGTTTTACGCAAAAACGCAACCCATTCCAGATCCATGGAACCCAGGGATGGGTAAGTAAAATACTCTAGGTAATTTACATAGTTTTTTACA
>CAJFCO010018307.1:23131-51502 GCA_904066015.1 Synergus gifuensis
ACCTTCATTTTAGGACACTAAAACAGTATACCAAAGGACAATCCAATCGGTCAATTCTTTCGAAAGTTATCGTGCTCACAAACTAAAAATCTATAGACAGACAGACAGAGAGACAGACAGACACATTCGTAAAAACTCGTTTTTCGGGTTCAGGGGGTCCCAAAACGTGGACATTTGACAAAAACTGGGGGGGTCAAATTTTACACAAATCTAATACCTTCTCTGATGAGAATGTAAAAAATAAAAATCCTACTCGGGACAGTGTGTAACTATGTACCTTTATGGCATACTTTACTTTTAAGACCTGTTATTTTCGTCCAAAAAATTTTTCAATTTTTTTTTAAATCTTCTCATCGACCTGAATAACATATTGTTTTTCATAAAAATCGGTTGAGCCGTTTATGAGTAAAACTACTTTTTTAATTTTTCTTTCCCCCTCCATAACTCCTATAAAAATACGTTTTTAAGGTTGAGACTTGCAGGAATTTTGTGACTCATAGGTGCCAATACATGATACCAATTTGAACTTGATACATGCGGGGGCAGATTTTACATGCTTACCCGGCTAGGCCCTTTAAGTAATTTTAAAGGATATAACGATAGGTTGTGGAATTTTAAAGAATATCAAGTAATTTTACGAAATTTAAAGGACTTTAATCAGATTTTAAACGATATTAAAAAGATTTTAAGATATTTTACAGGATATTTAGTAATTTGAAAGACTTTTACGAGTTTCGAGGGATTTTATGGAATTTCATGGAATTTTAAATACTTGTAAGATAATTTATGATATTTTATGAGATATTAAGTTATTTTTTAAGGACTTTCAAGGGGTTTTACGAAATTCCATTAGATATTCAGGAATTTTAATGGATTTCATGACATTTCAGGGATTTTAAATAATTTTAAGAGATCTTACGACATTTTATAGGATATTAAGTAATTTTAAGGATTTTGAAGTATATTAAAGGGATTTTAAATAATTTTACGAAACTTATGGAGATTTCTGAAATTAGTCAAGGAATTACAAGTTTTTATATTTAAAAAATTATAAATTTCTCAATTATTTTGTATACTAGCAAAAGGTGTGCAAAAACGAGAAATTAATCTAGCGCAAAGCGCGCGAATAATAATTGCTAGTATTTACAATTACGTAATAATCACTCTCTAAATCACTACTAAATCACTAACGTTTTTTATTCCGTTTTGTCCAATTGTAAAATCCATTTCTATTTTCTATATCGTAAAGCCGTGCATATAATGAATTACTAACCTCGTGGAAAGAGATATTTATTTTACCATTTCAAGAGAACAAACATGTTTATGAAAGATATATTATGCGTTTGATCCACGCAATATACCTATCATGTACAGGAACAGAAACATATGCTGTTGAATAAATAAATAAACATTGTAAGAGTCGACCAGACATGTGGAAACAATCATCGCAATTTAAGTTTCCGAACTGAGAAAATCGATTGCTTAATCAATGGTTTCTGGCAGTCACATTCATTGAGTTCTAGCAAAAGACAAATTCATTATTTTTCATTTTCACCAGGACTCTATTCTAATTCTAAGGCATGTATATACTTAGATCGCTTTCACATCTGTTCGGTTCTGTGATATTAAATAACTTCTGCATGGGCGTGCGAATTATGTGTGAAACCAAACCGCAAATGCTTAACTTTGCCAGGAACATTATTCTACAAGCCATATTTCGCTTTCGCAACATTGAAGCTAATTACCCACACCTTATTTCAATATTGTACGTCTGTTAATGATAATCTTGAAATATTATTGCGATAATAATAGCAAGTGTCAATGTTTTTTACAATACTGAAATGTGATTTTTATATTCAGAAATCGTTCATTGTCGTGAATAATAATAATGTGAAAAATCAAAATGAAGAGAGAAGAAAACTAAATATGCGCGAGACTAACAAATTAAGAACGTATTATTATTAAATAGCATTATATAATTAATAAGTGTTTCTACTAGGAGATGACGCAAGATTATTGTCAAAGTAATATTTGAACAAAGGCAAGCGTCCTGTTATCGCAAGAGACGAGAATAATCTTCTATTGAATAATTTACTGCTCTGCATCAATTGCTTCAAATAATAAATATTTGTTTTGTGTTCCCTTTATTATGCTTTGAAAACCAGACTGAAAATAGAATATCTAGTCCGTGGCATTCATTTCATTTACGTAAAATCGACTTACATAAGGTCTAACGTAACATTTTCGAACACTCTGAATCTAACTGTATAATAGTCCTGCAGAGATGAGATTCTAATTAATACCATGAAATTATTGTGTATTACACAAGACAAGAACTTTTCGATTACTTTTCGATTCTCGCTTGCCAACTCTTGAAATTTTGAAACTCTTGGGCATCATGAAATAGTCAATAATACACCAAACCAGCAGACGTTAAAAGATAAGCCAATTCCTGAAGATAATTGATAATTGATGGGGTTCAAACCAGGACCAAATTTTTCAAGTTAGGCCATCAATTGAGGCACTAATCAGGTTCCGCGTTTCATACCAAGTCTGGCCTCGTCTAAATAGACTGATTTAACTCATGTTCTGTCTGATCGGACACCAATCAGGTTCATGTTAAAATTTCTGCGCGGGGTGTCTTTTCGGGCCTGTTGCCGCATATAAATCGAAAAATATCTACGAACTATTTATTTGAAATATTTCCAAAATGTTTCCTTCTTTAATTCTAGAATATTAGTTTGTTTTTGTTGCGGGGGTGTTTGCACCCACTTCGGGGCTTCACTCGGCCCCCACTATGACTCCATCCTAAACCCGTACTGCGCTCGCTCGAATTCATCACTAAGTATTACTCGAAAGATTTTTTGGAAGAGACAATACAACGAAATTGAGCTGATGATCATATTTATTTGTATTTCATGCTAATTTCGATATAAACTGTATATAATTAAAGTCGCGAGACAATAAAATAATCTTTATTACTGCAAAAGCGATTTAGTGTCAATAAACTCGAAATTTACATTCGCACAAGCACAAACATAATTTACATGAATAATGATCTACAAACGAAGACTGGAATTATTTTCGACGCAAATATGTGTCACACGCGTCGAAAAGCTATTATTATAAAACAGTAAAAGATAAGAAAAGTCTGGGTTCGCATTAGCTTGACACACATTCGTCTTTCATAAAGCAATATCTACATTTATACATGTTTTGACTGGGAACGTTTAAAATTTATCGCAGTGTCTAAGCAAAACTTAAGATGCAAGGAAGTCAGATGGGACATTGATGAGAAAACTTGGGCTATATAGCGACGGCTAGTGATAAGGAGCCAAGGAGTTCCTAAGTAAGAGGGAAGGGTTTAACCAAAGTTATCTCCGCAGTGTTATCCGACTAACCCGTACATCCGGTGGAATAGAGGGTTGATACCTCTGCGACGGTTAACGGTCCCTATCTTAGCGTTTTACAATCTTAATACTAGGCATCAGGAAGGATCAGACCTCTCACTAATGAACTCCTGCGGCAACTTTGATCTCGGTTAGAAATAAGCACCTGGAAAAGTTTCTCTATATCAAATCATTGTTGAAAACTCAAGATTACTGAAAAAAGTACCCAGCTCTCGAATGGAATACTTTTCTGCATATATGTTTCCGATAATGTAGTAAAGATAAATTTTGTATGATAAAGGCGTAAATAGAAAACGAAATGATGACAAAGTTTCAGCAAGCGATAATTACCACTTAGCTTCCATCCATCACTTTCAACCAAGGAGTCAGATGGATGTTGCCTTGATGGTTCCTGGAGTATTCTTGAGTATTCTCGAGAATCCTTCTTCTCAGTGAAGCAAAGAACGTTCTGCCCGACCTGTCGTCCCAGAACGGAAACAGAAGAGAGCTTCGAAGGAGCTCACGACGACATCCGGATGATGAATTAGCCGTGGTGACCTTTCGCGCGAAATCTCACCTACTCGCTTTCGCGGTAGGCAGCTCCTGATGTCGAGCAAGATGATGGATCACCTCGCGTTACGGAGCCATTCATCACCTCCATCTATCAGCTACCCCTTCACCTTCCTTTAGAAAGCGAGCATTCGAAGGCTATCTACTCGCTTCGGATAGTGATTAATGTCGATCGGAGCGCGCCCTGTTATTTGACCTCACCTCTTCTTCCTCCTGCCCATCTGCTCCCCTTATGGGCGTTGACTTTTCTCTTTCGACGTTGACGCTGAGGGTAATTTACCCGTAACAGCTTTGCAATCTTGATCGACATCTTCCACGCGGTGCTGTCTTTACATCCAATCCTATTAGTTACATCTTCGTGACTGCGACTGATAATCTCAAACAGATCGAGAAAAATCAGCGAATACCAGCTCAGTCGACCTTTCTAGAATAGAAACTTGTGACGTTGTTAGTTATATCTATAGTTACGTTAGCTTTAGCACATAGTAAGTGTCTAACTGTCTATGTATACCGACATTCACTGCTAGTAACACTTACCTGTATGACTTAGAGTATATAGGTAAATGAATATGCAAGAACACATTTTTTAAACTAAAATATCGACCTTCCTTTCACATTGGAATTTTTCTCTTTATTCAAACCTTTTTTCCAAACAACAAACCGTCCCACACCGGAAAAATATAACACCGGAAAGATATTCACCTCTAACATACAAATCTTTAAGGTTGACATATTTTATATTTAATCATGGCACACTCATTTAGGATATTAAAGTTTAACATTCTGGATAATATAACTTAATATGTAATGTTTTTTACACCTAGCAGATCAACATGCGCGCTTCGCGCACGATTATTTATTTAATTTCTTACAACTTCAAGTCATTAAAAAATCAATGAAATTTTTCTGATTCAAATTTAGAGAGTAGGTTTGAAACAATAACAATGTATCCGAGATTTTAGGCACATTTCATTACATCACTGTTTTTAGAGAGGTATTTCAAGAGGTTTCTGTAGGAATTTCAATGGATTTTGACCATTTTTAAGTGAAATTTTGAGGAATATTAAGAGCTTTCTAAGAACTTTAAGAGATTCCAATGAATTTTAAGCGATTCTTAAGGTTTCTGGGTGTTTTAAGAGATTTCAAAAGGTTTCAGAGAATTTTAAGGGACTTTAAGGAATTTTAAAGAAAGTCAAGAGATTTTAAATAATGTTAAGAGATTTTGTGATTTTTAAAAGATTTTATAATAGAATTTTTAGGATTTCATGGAATGTAAAGAGAATTTAAATGTTATCGTAGAATTTAAAAAATTTTAAGAAGTTTCTGGGTATTTTAAGGTAATTTTATTGAGGGATTTCAAAAGAATTTCTATACATATATGATTTTTAAAAGAATTTGTAGAATTTAAAAAGATTTCGAAGGTTGCAGTAAAATTTTAAATGATTTTATGAAATTATTCTAATTATTAAAAGATTTTGTAGAATTTTTAAGGATTTCATGGAATTTTATAAGATTTCTAAGGATTTGAAGAGATTTTACATGTTATGAAATTACAAGAGATTTTTGTGAATTTTTAGAGATATTTGCGAATTTTAACTTGGATTTCAAGAGATTTCTGATTTTAATGGTTTTTGTGAATTTTTAAGGGATATCAAGAGGTTTTTGGAGTTTTACGAAATCTTAACGAATTGTAAGCAATTTCGAAGGTTTTCATGTTTTATGTGATAAGGTTTCTGAGTGTTTTAAGATAATTTAAGGGATTTTAAATCTTATGAAGTTTCGAGGAATATTAAGAGATTTCAAAGGGTTTCAGAGAATTTTAAGGGACTTTAAGAAATTTTAAATGTTGTAATATAATTTTCAGGAATTTTAAAAGAAGTGAAGAGATTTTAATAATTTTCAAAATATTGTATGGAATTTTAAAGAATTTTGTAAAATTTTATGCAATTTCTAATAATTTTAAGGGATTTTATGATTTTTAGAAGATTTTATAGAATTTTAAGGATTTCATTGAATTTCATAAAATTTCTAATAATTTTAATAGATTTTAAAGGACGTCTAACAAGGACTCTTGTAAGGACTTTAAATGTTATCGTATAATTTAAAGAATTTCAAGCAGTTTTCTTCTTTCAACTTTAAGTCATTCAAAACCAAACAGGTTTGCAACAACAATGTATGCGAGATTTTCGAGTCATTTCGTGACACCACTAAGATAGGATATCTCACTAAAATATTTGAAATCTACAGGTTTGACGGTACGACCTAAACTTTAAATATCTGCACGAAAAAAAATTCTAATTAAAAATAGGAATGCTTAATACTTATATTCGCAGAATATCAATTTATATGCAAGAAATATCTTCTTGGATTTGACCTGATGCCTATAAAGTACTAATAGGTACGGTAGCAATTGATATAGATATTGTTGTTCTATACAAATATTTACATACTTTAACTATAAATATCCCCAATTTCAAATATGCATTATTCATAATACAGACATGTGTTTTATTAAAGAAGCTCTTTCGATTATTTTTTTTTCCTGTGGGGTTTAAAGATCCATTTTTCTCCAACGGGTTTAAAGAATATCAAGATGAAATATCCTTTCGTATAAATATTTAGAGAATACTGCTGAACACGAAGTTTGTGTCTTTTGCTCTCATAGATCAAAGCCTAAAAACATTAATTGTCATTAATAGACTGCGGCCGTCTTCCATCTTGCAGCGCAAAGTTTCAGAACCGCCAGCAGACAGAGACGCATTACACACAGCCGTTAGCGAGATCGTTTGCTGGCTCCGTTACACCAATCACAATTACTCGGCGGTCTCTTTGTAGTTGCCTAGATTGAGAGATAGCACGCTCCTTCATGCTCGATCCAATAATTTAACGTAATTAGGAGCGTGGCATGCTGTAGGTAGGTTGATATACGCTCAAACCTTAAATGCAGCATCCGAGGTTACGACATTACAAGTCCAGCTTACCTCGAAAAAAAGCTCGCGTCGAATCACAGACTACTTCGTTATTAAGTCGTATATCAAAGTGAAGATTTAGAGACCAGCTGGAACTGAAACACTCGATTCGATGTTCAACTCGTGTTTTAGATCCACCTTTGATTGCATTTCAAATAAGAACTCTATCATTGATCGTGCATCCTGCTTATTATCTTTGATTACACTATCAAGATCTTGTTAATTCTTTGATTTATTTCAGATACAGGTGCTGTTGAGTAGATAAGAGACATTCGAAACTTTGAAAGCTATATGAAGGAATCATATCAAGATATCTCAAACATAGATGCATACGTATTAGAGAATAAAACGCGAGTTAGAACTTTTCATTTGAAAGCAAAACATATGCTGCAATTGCCAAAACTTTAACCTTGACACAAATTTTTTCTTATTAATGTGACTTCATGTCACTTATTGTAATAAATTATTAACCAACAAATTAACATTATATTCATTCCTAAAAAAATAAGAATCCGAGCATCCGATCATTGATCCGATACCTTGGTCATCGGGTCAAAGAACTCAAAGGATGAACCATCTGCAGTTCACCCCGAAAGCAATCAAAGAAATTGAAATCATAATCTAACCTCTCAGGGTGTCTCCAAACTTATCTCCGAACTCTTGTTACCAAAAAGGTATCGATCTGTTTTTACACGGATAGGAGCGAATCTTGAACAAATTTAATAGATTTCATATAACTTTCAGTATTTAATGTAGAACAGTTCTGGGATAACTCTACAAAAGTTCTGTAAAATTTACATTGAAGTCCGATTCAAAAAAGTTCAATAAAATATATAGAGAAATTCATGAAAAAATGTTGAAAAGTTTCGTAGAAATTACATTTGAGATATTGAGAGTTTGTAATGAGACCATTATAAAGTCTAAATACCTCAATTCAGTGAAATGTATAGAAAAGTTCTTGAAAAAATGTTGAAAAGTCTCATAGAAATTCGATTTGAGTTATTGAGTATTTGTGAACTACTTGAATGTAAGATTTCTAGAACTGAGTTCTAGAAAATGAGCTGCGCAGTCGTTACTTGCGCAGGTAGCGAAATTCTCCGCGTCCCTCCCCCCCCGGGTTGTCTTTATGCACCTTATGTTACTTAACGGTTTTCACATGCACAGCTGTAGCTTATATCTTAGATTTTTTTTTGTATATGGCATGTTAGGTTAGCTGCGATGCTTTAGGCGTGCGTTAAGAATGTAATGCGAAAGTTTTAGGGTTCGAATCCGCGGCGAATAATAAAATTTTCATAGCGTGCGTTTATAAATAGTTTATAAGCTGTTATAAGTAGTGACTGTTTGTGTAGTGGTAAATAATTGTGTACCAAAAAATATAAAAGGTATTAGAGTATAATAATAATAATAATAATAATAATAATAATAATAATAATACGAAACATTATTTTTTTCGTCGCAAAATCGGTTATCGTTTTCTAAAACTGTTCTCTAAAGTTTCAAGACTTCTTCGATATAGACTGTATATTAGCTGAAGTTTTAGATTTTCTAGAACTGTTCTACGTTTTTCATAGAATAGTTCAACATAATGTAAAACCAAGAAAATTTTAACTTTAAAAAACCCCGCTGTATCCTCTACTAAACAACTAGTTCTGTAAAATTTAAAGAACTTTTTTTTTCCGTATAACAAGAGATTACACGTGTTCTTCGCCATTGGTCATCGGACGCTAAAAAACTAAATGCGTCACCACGGACCCTAAGGTGGTAAACCCTTTTACGACCTTCGCCTCCTCAAAAAAGTCCTATAAGAAGGAAGGTATCCGCGAGTCCAGTCAGCCTTCGTCGTGATTATCAACCAGGCTTCTTCGTGATTATCAACCAGTCGTCGTCAGTAGTCACCGTCAGTCTTCGTCGTGATTTTCAACCTGTCTTCGTCGAGATCTACAAGTCGTCTTCAGTCGTCTTCACCGAGCTACAACCCTGTAATCTTCGACCTTCATCGTGATCTGCATCTGGAACGAATCCCTGCCCGTTGGTAGCACGACGCGACTCCGGTCCTACGTCCTCAATGAGTTGTAGACTCGTCAACTATTCCGTATGCTTTGATACAAGCTCCCGAGAATCCTTAACCGTGATTCCCTTATTCTTAAATTAATCCCAGTGTCTCTAAATCCAAGTGACTAAATCCAGTGTCCCCTAAATCAAGTGTCCCCTACCCAGCAGGGTCCAGGGACCACTACCAATCCTTGTAGCCTTGGGCACTTGCCCAAGTGGAACGAAACCTGAGATCTTAGAAAGGATCCAGCCTCACTGCTAAACAGTAAATCCCTATTTAGTAAACCTATGAAACCCCTTTAGTAATAACATTAACCCTTATAATCATTCTTTTCAAGCTGCTCACAAGGATTCCTGACAAGACTCTTCTCCTCTTGACTAAAAATATTGTAAACCACCCCTTTCTGTAATTGTTCATGAATAAATGTTTATATTATAGAAATACACTCTGTTCAGTTATCCTCGTCTCCGATTCTAGTAGCACGGTAAGATAATTCTATTATCTCAACCTGATTACCGGATAGAAAATGAGGAAATAAACAATAAATATAAGTAAGGTAAGTGCGTCTTATTTATCTCGGACGTCACACTAATAAGATGCTCGGAAAAAACTTATACGTTCCAAAAATGCATAAAGAAGCTGAAAAACGTGCCAGATGTGTCAAAAGAAATTCCACTTTCCCGCAGGAAGTTGTAGAAAATTAAATGTGTCAGTGAAGCCGGTGGCTTGAATTCATGCTGGGTGTAAAGTAAGTAACAAGGACGATGTAATACATCAACATCGCGTTGGCGGTCCCGGCTATCTGGCGTTGCGAGAACATGGCACTGCGGGAGACCACACAATTCTGAGACAGAATCGGTGTATGGCTGTCACGCCTAACCCCTGCCAGGCAAGAAGGAACAATCGATCTCGATTCTTGGGATTGCTGTTAAAGTTAAAGTCATGCAAGATTCTTTAAAAAGAACCGCATAAAAGATACTCTTTAGTCCCTCGCAGCTGCCTGCCAAAATAAATATATTCTCAGTTCCTGTCCCCATCTTGTCACGATAACAACGTCCTCGCATTATTCATGAGACGTCTGTCATTTTTGCAACATGACATCCACTTTATGATGATAATTTAATAAGCACAGATCTCTTATCTACTGACAGCTTTGTTGCCTTTTAGATTGCAGATTCAGATTTTCCTTAGTATGGAAGTTTAATCTAAATTGACAGCTCTTGATTTTACAAAAAACGGAATCTAGGTCTCAGTATTAAAATACAGGGTGAATCGTTGAATACTTATTGATTTTAGTTATTCATAAGTTGAGTAATTAACCTGAGTTTGGTTTATTTCACAATTATTTACTTGTGATAGCGTAAGAATACTTTGTCTAAACAATTTTCGAAACTGGTGACAACTAACTTCAAGACTGTGGGTTTGATAATACTAATAATGTTTTGAATTGAAGCTTTTAAGGCGTCATTCTAGTAACTACTCCTGAAAAAAACGCTATTTTTGTGAATTTTTTATGAGATTACTGATAAATATATTGATGTAAGATTTGTTAGGCTTAATAAATACACTCTTTAAATACATTTTAAAAAATGTTTGAATTAATTTTATAAACTTTTATGTAAGAAAAAAACGTCAGTCAAATGCAACGCCTCTAAAAGTAGGTAGCTTCGGCTTTTTGATAAAATCTCGGAACTGGGCCAATTGAAACAGAAAAATCAAAAAGTAAAAATAAAAATTTTTAAATAAATTTTAGAGGGGACATAGTTGTAGGTGTAGAGAATATGTGGTTAAAATTTCATAAGAATTGGTTCAAAAGTCTCGAAAATTTGATCAACAAGGTATTGAAGGTGCGGAAAAGTAATGTTAGGATGCTTCGATCATTTAAAAATTTTCAGACTATATTTTGTAATATATTTACTTTCGAAATATGCAAAACAAAATTTCGAAATCGAGTTACTATAGAATGACCCCAGCGATACTCTTAAATTGTTGATTATCTTCTTGATATTTCAAAACTTCCTACAAGAAATAATCGAGTGGATTAATACCAGGAGAGAAAAGGAGCCAAACGAAACCTCAATCATACTTTGATGGACAGCCAAGACCAAGAATTCTGCCACAGAACGTCTTATTTTACAAAGAAAATACTGGTTTTGCGCGAAGAGGAGCAGCTTCATCTTGCATTACCCGCAAAAGTCCTTCAAAAAAAATTTTTTTTGTACCAGATAAGAAACTGGAACTCCAACAGGTTTTGATAAATGTCTTCGGTAATGTTTTATTCAATAAAAACAGGCCCAAAAATTTGTTTACCAGAGCATCCCCAAACAGTGACTTTTTTATGTTTTAATTCCTTGATTTCAGTTATATGTGAGTACATATTCTATTTTGCTCAAAACCAGTAATTTTATTTGTTAACGTGTCCATGCAAATAAAAATTTGCTTCGCCAAAGAAAAATATTTGCTCTACACACGTTAAAATCTGGATAGTCAAATTGATCATATAGAGTTTTAACTATATACATATAGGATAAGATAGACAATCTTCTAAGATAGACAATCTGAATATTAAAATATTTGGATATTCAATTTGAACACAGGGATAATCGGCTTTACTATTTCAAATATTCAGGTTGACTATCTTAGAAGGCTGTCCAATATTTAACCCTCCAGGTGATTAGTTTAAACATCCAGTCTTCTCCGCGCATTAATACCGTCGTTCTTTATCAGTTTCTTCATATTTTGTGCGAAAATCAATTTTTTCTGTTCATAATCTGCATTTAACAGAAGCATGAATTGAATTTTGTGTAGTCGCAAGTTCGAATCCGACAGCATGAGTTGAATGGTTTTTTTTGATACACCAATCCGCCTCACAGCGGTTCTTTGTGGTGTCGACGGATTATCAGTCATCAACGTGGTCAGCTTTTTAAAATTTTCTTCTGTTCTTCCCGTGCTCATCATGGTTTTCATAGCTTTTATGTTGTCATATACAAAGATGGTGCATAGGCATTTTTTATATAAACTTGAAAAGTTATCAAACATCAATACCTAATTATATTTCTGATAAGTATTATATATTATTTCATAAAGTTTTAAGAAAAAAGCAAGCGGATCTGTTATTTTGAAAGAAGGAAATAAATTCTATTTTCTACCATTACTTATTTATTACCTTTTAATTGTTGCTGCAGAGGGCGTCTTTTCATACCCAAACTCTTTGCGGTATATGCTCTCGGTACTGATATGTATTACACTTTTATTATTTTTTTCCATCGATTAGCAGAGAAAAATTCTTTCTGGTGCAACGAAAACTAGACGACACTCCGTTACTGATATGTTTAAACATTGCGCAACTTAGTGTAACAACACACAAGAAACAATTATAATTAGTAAGTACCCACGAATCCACTTTGTATGAAAATACGACGAGGGTTTCATAGTCGATTCTTCCAAATCGGCACACATCCAAGTAATTAAGATTTCTACTGGCCGTAGTCGATGATATGATCTGCAATCATGTAATGATACGCTCTAATAAAAATTAGGGGACACAGGCATTAATATTATCTTTAGCCTACGTTCGATATAAGGGTTGTCGCAAATGTGACAAGAAAAATCGGATTTGGCGAGGATAACCTATAGATTTCATCCTCCGCAATTTTACTTATAGAGATTCTCACCGTATGAGTTATAGATGCTCTTTGATGTCGCGCATTCAACGGTGATGTATGACTCAACGGGCGACGGTAGGTAGGAGCCAGCAGCAGCTCGATGTACGGCCTGTTAATAACAGCAAGAATGAACGGCGCAATACACAGATGCCGCTGGTGGCTAGAGGTCCCTTTGTGTTTTATTACAAACGATACGTCAGCCCACGATGTATGGGCCGCTTTTATCTGCGGCCTGTTATTGATGTGCTACATTGTCTGCGCTGACTCGCAAGAGTGGGCAGAATGGCTGATAGACGTCGTTCAAGGCATGAGCCAGTCTTGACCCATCCGGTGATAAAACGACAAACAGACACGCATGACCATGACAAGTCTTGATGCTTGAATCCAATGTTACCCTATCCTCTCGACAAGTTCCTCGTTTTCGAGTCGAGGTCAAGATGAAGGATAAATATGAAGATGAGTAATTGAAGGATAATTGATAGATATTGAGACGATAAAAAAGTTGAGGATCCTATAGTTATTAGGCATAACAAATCAAGTCTCATTACTTTATATTAATTCTGTCAGCAAGACTATAATTTTATTATTGAAACAAGTGGGTAAAACATAAATATACATACTAATGATACTTGTCATGATCTGACATGAAAAAAATAAAGCATCTCTCTCTAAATCTTAAAATTCATGTTTGTTACATGATGTGATTTACTTATTATTCCAAGTAACAAGTTGTAAACAATGTAAGGCAAATAAAGAAAACTCGATTCTCCACTTTGAAAAGTGGCTCGCGTATAGCCGAGCTTGACGTAGGCTTTCAAGATTATTGTTTGCAAATCTGGAAATAAATAACGATTGGAGACGCAATGATGACTGTGTTTGATGCGGCAGGAAAAAAATGTGACGTTAAAAATCGAGTATCAATTATGAGAGTCACGCGGCAGGCACTGAAGGTACGTGAGTTTGTCGTTAGGCACGACACGTTACTAATTGAGATTCAGCAGCGCGCGTAATGGTCCGAAATAACACGAATTCCAATCCCAAGAATGGCTGAGCGAAATATGGCTAGCCATTCATCGTCGCAGTAAAATCACCGAATATTTCATTCTGCTGAGCCAGCTGAGTCGTCGCCGTCGTGGCGACGGCAGTGAAAAGAGTAAGAGAGGGGAAAAACAGAGCGAGAAGAGAAGCCTAAGAAACTGGAGAAAGAGAGAGTGGAAGATCTTCTACCCTTACGAGTATAAAACCCTCCAGCACACTCTCTCGCCTTCTTTCTCACCCTCTTTGGTCCTAGGCTGCAGATTTATGCGCCCCGCCTAGCAGCACTGATATCCGAGAACGGCTCGTAATGAAAGAAATAAATTTGCTGTCTGGTGCCCCAGGGATTGGGTCCCGCACACACAAATGCACTCTGAAGAACCAGAGACGAGCTGAAAATCTTCTACTATAGTTTACATGTTCCACGCAAGAGACATCCGTTCTATTATATGCAAACGTCTACGTTATTGTTTAAAAACTGGGCAAGTTATCAGTATTCGGGCTTCAGATCCTCAGAGTTGCGATGATCCTTTATAAGAATATAAAATAAACCACAAATAAATTTTCATTTTTCTGGAAGTGTTCAGAAAAAGGTCCAGATTTTGTCTACAATTATCTTATATGTACAACAGTGACTTTTTCACGAAGTGCATTTGCTAATTCATACTTCGGAACAAGTTGATTAATCGTTATGGAAAAAAATTTTTTCTGTGTTGATGAGGATAAGGAATGATGGAAAGAGAACTTTTGAAACAGAAATTTTGTGATTCTACAAACATGTTTATTAAAGCAGTATGGAAACTCAACGATATATATTTACAATTTATATTTACAGGATGAATGATATATCGTAACGCTATGCGTGTAATGTTGCGTTCTGACGCATAAATCGACGCTGCTGGACAAAGTAATTTTTGTGTGATTGCATACTCATGTTTTCTTATAGAAAAAGACATTCAGTGATTTAAAATCGAAACAAATGGTACTCTTCATATTTAGTTGCAATACAATTGACAAACGATTAAGTTATGTTAAATTAGACAGAGTCTTGCAATCGAATTTATTGCAGAACGAAAATATTTTCTAATAACTTCAAAAAATAAAATAATACAATATCACAGTTACATTATGGACAGCGTTTCCCTCTCTAAAAGTTTTTCAAACTCATTGAGTTGGCCGTTGTCGTTACCGCCATTGTTATCTCGCTAATACCTCGTCACACACGTACGCGCAGTACATTTTATTTTGATCTAGAGCTACCACTTTAATGAACCATAAAACTCTCTGCTTGAAAATCATGTAAGGAAAAATAGAATATATTTTAACCTGACTCACTTCAACGCGAGTGTACTGGATAATTTATACTGAATGGACAATTTATTGTGAAAAGAGTAGTACGGTAGTAGAATGCTGATCATAAATCGCTCAAATTTTAATGCGCTTGTACAGACACCCTTCAAGAGTAGTCTCGCAACGCGCGACGTCATGTCGAGATATACCAGCAACTTGCAGTAATAATTATTTTCATATATAGATTTTTTTCTTTTAAATAGAATTATATTTTACAAATGCGCCAAGGGCGTTCTATGTACACATAAAGACAGTCTCTGTAACGGGACGTCTTGGTCCCTTTCTCGTTCCGTCGGAAGACCCACCTTACTGATGAACAGCTGCGCCAATTCTTTGACCATAAATCGCATACGGCGAGTAATATGGTCCTAAAGCATTGAATGCACTGTAAGGTGATGCCGCAAGTGATGCAGGAAGTGGTCCAGTCGGTGGTTTCCCGTATGGATGATATCTCGCACTGAGTGGACTCAGAGAAGGTGCTGGGTACGCTCCACCGGTTGCACGGTGAAGAGCAGCCGACGGCGAGAGCAACGGGTGCCCATGAGGTGAACCAAGAAGAGCAGCGGATGCTGCATGTTCACTGCCTGATAAACTCGTATGACTGCGAAGGTGTTGCAGAAGTTCCTCAGAGGTGTTAAACCGTTTACCGCAGTAAGACTCTCCAGCGATCCAATTGCACACGTAGGGTCTTCCGCCTCCGAGCGAAGATGGGTAACCGAGCGATGGTGGTGGCATGGATCCCAGAGATGAGAGAGCCATGGCGAGGCCATACTTCTGGTGATCGCACTGTGTGCATCCACTGGGACAGGAACCGGCACCCATCATCATTTGTGCATTGTGCATGCTATACTGACATCCAGTGCAGTACGGATCCTTACAGACGGGAACCAAAGCTTCACCACCGGCTGGAGTTTTAACACGAGCATAACTCAGGTACGGGTTGCTGTTCGACGGAGCGGATGTAGGATATCCAAGAAGAGCTGCAGTGGCTGCATGATGATGGGAAAATGGTGAAGCCCCTGCGAAAGGTGGCCTAAAAGCAGGGTTTTCGGCAAGGCCTGGTGGGCAGCAGAGAGGGTTTCCACCAAAATTATGAAGACCTGATTTGTAGGCAGCCAAGTCTTTGGCGTGACCACCAGAAAGGATCTCCATTCCTGATCTGATGATGGGGCTTGCACCATTGTTTCTTGGCGAACAACTCATTTTTTCACGATCTGCAGGTGTTTTGCGATCACTATTCGAACTAGTTGTGGTAGAATTCGTATTGCTCGTAGATGTCGGCGCGTAACTCGAAGGAGAGGTTGATTTTCTTCCCACGGGCGTTCGACTACCGGACGACTTTTTTTCAGAGCTACTCATATCACTCGCACTGACACTATCCTGGCCACTAACACTGTGCACACTAGCCTTCGAAGTGGGTCTACCATCATCCGGAGACTTTTTTGACACTACATTTGTTTCATAAGGTTTGAAAGCGAGCGGTTTCGAATCGGAAGGACTACCACGGGTGCGCTCCAACTTGGCCGCCGGCGGTGATCTCGCGTTTGACGATGCAGATGAACCTTTTGATGGTTTATCCAGAGAGGAAATCAGGGGTTTCGATGGAGAATCAGCTCCAATCTGACTGCACGTCTGTGCCAATAAAGCCAGTGGACTCTTCTTCGCATCCAACTGTAAAGCAAACAAATATCTCATCAGATATAGACATTCGACATATATTCATGAACGTTGCAAACGAAATTTGAGAATATGGTTTTCAAAAGTATTCAAGAGTTTAGTCTCATTTGTTATGTAGTGTGTTGGATTCACTGGAGGAATAGAATTCTGTAGGATATAAGGTTTAAGAAAAGATATATAAAATAAATAATAAAACATATAAAAGATTTAAAAAATAAAATTAAAACAGATAGGAGTGCCGAATCTTACTCTTAAAGAGAGCACTCAAGTCTTTATTTAAATAAAATTTAATTTTAAAAGGGTTTTTGTGATTTGCAGAAATCTGCAACATCACAGATAAAACTTTATTTTTAAGATAAATATAAATACATTATTTAGAATGAGTTGCACAAAACTGTATTGAACTTCACTTTAGAGTCTGTACCTAAGAGTGTGTAACTTTACGTGTTACCCGACGGCTTGTCACGACAGAACTATTAAAACTGACTTATACCGAATAGCCTTTAAACTCTTTGTCTGTCTGTCATAGAAAATGGCACGAGCTATTTTTAAAATTCTTTCTTGAATACAACTTTTAGATTTCACAATAATCGTTGCACTTCTAACACAGAGAAAATTGGAACAATCGGAAGCAATGATCTTGTAAGTTGAAAATCTAGACTTTCGATTAGGACAATGGTAGCCCAACAAAACAATACTTCTTTCTATTTAAATAACTTTAATGGGCTGACGTTATTACTAACCGTAGTTGGAAGTGGAGAAAGATAATCCGGTTGGAGGTACTGATTGTGTCCAGTGGTAAGCATCCCGCCTTCCTCAAGCACAACCATTTGGTAAAACACTTTAAGCCGTTCACAACACCAGAGTAAAAGCACTGATCACAAAACTGTATGCAGGTTTTCACGAATCCAGACTTGTACACTGAGCCGAGAATTGACAGAACGACGCGTACTGTGTGAAATCCAGGGGAATAATGACGGCGCGTAGTCGCGCAAAGACCTGCGGTGTTGAGAGCTGCGGTCGATTTTAGCGCCACCAGCGTTCCTCCTGTAAACCAGAGAATAACCTGTCCGCTCTGTCGTCCCCACCTCTTGACAGAATGGCAGTGGGGTGACGACGCAAAGGAGGGGGTACGCTGGGTTCTCTGGTGTGGGGAGGCATTCTAATTCAACACGCCACCCATGACGTTGGCCCCATGATGACAGCTCCCATCTCGGCTTTGATATTTCACCGCTTTTACAGCCCGACCCTCTCTGCCCTCACCCTGGCGCACCCATCCAACTCCCGGAACCGTCCAGTTCCCCGCCCTACCCCAGCAACCCGATATTTTATACCGTGAAACCTGTCTGTCTCTCCGGGGCCAGCCCCGCTTAATAAGCAGCTTTCAAAATAGAAATGTAATGGGCTGACGGTAGGGATGGCGGGTGATTGATTGCTCGTCGAGGCGACTTACCGACTGCCACGAGTAAATGAATGACAGCCACTTAAGCGGTGTTTGCCTACAATTTCATGAAAGTGTTTTAATTATCACTGATGCAACCCTGTACGACTTGACTGAGCATTACAAGAAAAATAGGTATCTTGGCCTCGGATACATACTTCTTGGCCATGCGTACTTCCGGCTAGTGTTCGAGTTCGATTCGATCAGTCAGCGCTCAATCGGTGCTGGAATAAGTCTACTTCGGCCTTCACACGATGCTTATTAATTGAGTTGTTGCGTGTGAAAGTCTCATAAATTGTAGTTTCTAACACTTGACAGAAGTGGAAGTTTTTTTGATTACGCGAGGAAAAACCAGGATAATTAGTGTATCTCGTTAAGTTGAGATATACGCTATTCCAAGGCTTTATGAGAACTCTTAATAGTATCAATTGTATAAAGTGAAATTACAATATTTATTTGTAAGCGAAAAATTGCAAAAACTATAATCATGAGTGCAAGAAACGGCAAAAGAGATAATGTTGTAAGAAAGATAAAATCAGCTTTCTGGAATTTCGAAGTCGCACTATATGTTGGCAAGATCACTTTTGGCAGTAAACAACTGGCAATAAACGAGAAGTGATACTGGCTGTGTTGGAGATCAATTACTACAAAAATTATGACATATGATATCGAATCCACGGTACGTTGGTTGTCGCATACCTTAACGAACAATAATTAGCAGAAAGCTCTTCCCTTAGGAATGTCATGAAAGACAAAACATGTCTGAGAATCAGAAGGGCATGCAGCTGTAATTTGAACTGTAACTCTTTATATTTCTTGTGATACACTAGATAGCTGATGATGAATTCATTTCGAGGAGCGAATGTTTTTTAAGAATTGGAAAATAATATCCTTGTACGAATAATTCCGGTCGACTGACCCGAGTGAAAAAGATAAAAGAAAGAGAAATGAACGCCATTTCGCTCACGGAACAAACATTTCATCACGCCTCCATCAGTATCGTATTACCGTATACCTACATCCGTTTTTGAAACTGAAAACTTTTCTACCGTTTAGCTTGGATCGCAGATATGGTGCGCTAACAACATAACGCCGAAACCTGACGTCTCGACGCTGACAGATGAGTTCACAGCTAATATAGTGCGCTTTGAAGTTCGCCGACCGGCTGGCCAACCTTTCGTTAAGATTTCTGATGCAAAGACTCGTCAGAAAACCGACAAAGAATCAACCCAGTCATTGAGAAGAACGCGAAATTGTAAACAAAGTGTCAGACAGGCATATGCTAAAATTAATTGCTTTCAATGATGACACGATTTTCCAGAAACTGCCTTATCAGATGGCGGAACGTCTGCATCGCATTCAAAGCGTGAGTGACACAATGATTTATTTGTTCTTTTCGAGATTACTTACTTCCTGAACTAGTTTACATAATGTTCAACACATAAATGACACATTGCTCTGGAAAGTTTTACAAGCATAAAAAGTTAAAAGATCTTGTCGGAGACAAAAAAGAGTTGCTTTATTGCAAATAAAATGAAATAAAGGATAGGATAGGATCCATTTTGTCCTGGAAGAGTTGTCCTTTTTCATGATCGGTTATTGAAGATTTTACAACTGTTAGTTTGTAAAATATGAAAGATTTAGCTGCAAGGCATCACGAATGCACTGAAATTTATGAATTATAAACTTTACTGTATAACGTACTGGTTATAAATTTACAAGGTAATTATAATAAATTAATCATTTAGTAGTAATCCTAATATAAAGTTTATAAATTTCTGTTAAAGTTTGTAAATTTCCCGATTTTTTCAAAAGTGCAACATTTAATAAATAGAATTTGTTAAGAAATAGTAGTTTCAAGTTTGGTATAAGAATAAACGATCGTTTTACGAGAAGTGACTCCTTGACCTTGTCTTCTTTAACCGATTTTACTCACGCAAAGGTATAATATGTAGGATTGTCGACTTTTATTCTCTGCTTCCGAAATCGATAAAATCTTCCTCGTTATGTTTCCTGCACAAAAATTATAAGCATTAAAAAGTGCATTAACAAAAAGGCTTCCGAAATATTATTATATATTAGAATTGAAGAAATATTATAGAAACGAGACCCTTTCAGAGATTCAGAGAATGTTATAAATTATGCGCATACACTTAATCATTAATAAATGAGTATATAATCTGAGGTCTATTAATCATGGCCTCTACTTTCCCTGAACTCAAGTCTGAACTTGACTTTCTTACAACTCAAGAGAGGAAAAATCTTTTTCTCCCCACGAAAAACATGAAAGATATATATTTCCAATTTTCGTCGCTTCATTTTGCGCTTTTCGACTTGTGGCATTCAATTTGTACGAGTGCGGCGAGTACAATGACAAAGCCAATGAAGGGCAACATTTATCGGACACACATAACATATATGTATACATACTTATAACATATATCTACCCTGCGCACTTCCTAGCCCTGACAATGGATACTAGAACCCAGGATGAAAGTGTAAAAATGCTGACAAGCGGATAATAGAGGAGGCAGTCAGTCACTTTGAGAGATGGTGTGGAACAAGAGAAGGGGTGCTCGGTGAGCCGTGAAAGGGAAAAAGATGGATGAACGCAAACGCGGTTAACGTGCAGAAGAGAGAAACAGAATTTGCGGCGGATAATAAATCATAGTGGTCTCCTTTTCCACTATTTCTGCGTGTATATATCAAACTTTGTTCAGACTGGCGAAGGGGAGCAAAACCAGTGTGAATACATACGAAATGTGCCTCTCTCTATATACATTCTCCTCTTCTTATTATTCTCCCTCTTCGCAAAAATACTATATCTTTGTATAATATATATTATCTTCAAGGGTCTTACAAAAAAGTTCATGCCTCGGTTAATGCTAGACTAACTTTTACGTAGCGGCATCAATACAACAAAAGATCAAGATTCGCTGCTCTCAACCTGAATTAGTAAGGGAAGTTATTAAGGGTAAAAAAAAACTCACTTTTCCAAAATATCGTCATAATTCGCGATACGGTTTGAATTTCTTCGCTAAAATTGCACAAATCATTGATATTTCGACGAAATTAGATGGTTTCACTTAGTTTCACTTGGTTTCAGAAGGTTTAAAAAATCCAAAATTTCCTAAAAATCGTTTTTTGGCTATAACTCAAAAAAATTTGAGTCTTGAAATTGAAATCTTAAGGATTATTTAAAAACATCTTTTTTTGCGTGATTAGTCAGCTATTACCAAAATGAATTAGTAAGAATAACTTACTAATCTATTTAGTAGTTTTACATATTGAATTGTTCACGATGAATTTTAAGGAATTTAAAGGACTTTCGTCCCCAAAAATTTGTAGAAAGCTAATTTTTCAAAAATTTTCGGGAACTTTATCAAAAATTTGGTAAGTAAAATTCCCAAACACTTTTCGGGAATTTTCCTTAACATTTTGTAGGGAAAATTGCCAAACAATTTTCGGAATTTTTGCAAAACGTTTTGTATACAAACTTTTTTGTTTTTAATAATTAAAACGTGTTACTAATTTATTTCGTTCGTGCTTTTTACTAATTGAATTAGCAAATTTTTACTAATATACAGTAAACAATTTTGCACTAATTGAATTAGTAAGAAACTATTATTAATTAGTTCGATTTAACTAATTCAGATTGAGAAATTGCAGGGAATCATCGTTGTACCAAAACTAACCAAATTAAGTTTTTAAAATCGCTGGAAATTCTTAAAAATCTCTTAAATTTCCATTTAATAAAATCTTAAAATTTCACTACAAACTTCAAAAACCTTAAAACTAGTTAAAATTCGTCAAAACCCCTTAAAATTCCAAGCCAACGTTAAAAAAACTTGAAATTTTTTTATAATTTATGAGATGTCTCAACCAGCAAACTAGGTGAGTGTTTATAATCCACCCGTTCCAAAAATATATGACATGAAGATGGAAGTGATCTTGTGTTGTAAAATTTTATAATCCGTTATAATGAATTAATAGATTTACGTCTATCCAAGTTCTCCTTGCAATGTCTTTTTTTTTACGAGCGATCGATCGATTAAGCGAATTCAGCAAGCTGTCGAGACTCGCTTTTCCGTCGGCGACCGTACAAAGATTAATCGCTTCTAATCCCGGGATGCCGATCAAGGGTGCTCTCGACTTTACTCTTCAGTCACTGAAAATATGACAAACGCCCGACACACATTGATCATGATTGATATATGAAATATCTCACAAGGCATGTCGATAAATTCAGTTGCTCTTATAGTTTCACACTAATTTTTAAAAATAATTCACACCATTATAACTCGAGGAGTAGAGAACAAATTATTTCAGAAATTATAGAAGTGTAAGGATCATTTTCTTTATTTAATTAGGTTTCCAATTTAGCAGAAAGTGCAATATCATCCTTTTCGGCACATGTTTCATTCTGTTTAATCTGATCTATGTTGCAATAAATTTCTGAGGAAAAAAAGCGACATTTCGTCAAAGTAAAGATTATTCAATTTATTGTAGAAACATAATTAATGCTTTGATAACATACATTATAAAGCTGATTAGTCAACACAATAAAAATAGAATTAATGACTCAATATACAAGTAATATATTTTTGTTCCAGACGGAATATTTAACAACCTTTTATAGTCTCATATTATTTCAGTAAACATACTACTTACACATAAATAATGTAAATCAAGCGAGTGACAGAAAAAAAATATCTACAATTTACACACTTTGCATGTCACCTTGTCTACACCCAGAAAAAAGTTTCTTTAAATCAAAGAAACTTTCTTTGAATCAAAGAAATTCTAGTATTGATATACGGTCAAAGAAACATTTGTTTGATTTAAAGAAATTTTTTTGTTAAATTTTTTTATTTGATTTAAAGAAATATTTCTTTAATTTTAACGGAAAATTTCTTTAAATTAAAGAAATATTTGATTGCTTCAAATGAAAAATTTCTTTAAATTAAAGAAATATATTTTTTGATTTGACCTTTATATTTCTTTATATACACTTTATTCTGCACGATCTAATCCCACTTTTATGTAAATTTTTGTTACTTACAATTTCGTGTACAGAAATTATAATTTCTTAATAAATTCAGAATGAATTAAATTTTTTCAACTTAAATTTTCATAAAAATTGTAAATTCTCACACTTCTTGTAAATCCTCACACTCAGGTAAATCTCACACTCTTGTAAATTTTCACACTCTTGTAAATTGTCACATTTCTTGTAAATTCTTACACTTCTTTATCCTCGTCTTTATCACACATTTTAACGATTTAAATGATTATGAAGACTTTATCTAGCCGGCCGCGTCCGCTTTTACACAAACATTTGACAACACACGAGTTCACGAAAAGAATACATTTCCGAAAGGCTTCTTCTCCTGCGCAATCGCGTGGCGCATTAATGATGTGGATTATAAGAAAATCTTTCTTTGATTCAAAGAAATAATTTGTTTATTTCAAATTACTGACTCTAAAGAAATTATTTCTTTCTTTTAAACTATTAACTTTCTTAAATCAAAAGAATTTTGTTTTAAATCAAATAAATCATTTAAACAAATAGTTTCTTTAAGTGAAAAAAACTACTTGATGTCATTTATTAAAATCAAAGAAATTTTCTTTTAATATAAAAATATTTGTGTGTTAAATCAAAAAAACGTAGTCAAATAAATGTTTTCTTTAATTTAATAAGAACTTTTTTCTGGGTGTATGCGACTGAGAAAACAATTTCTTTAAATCGAAATTTGTTTGAATCCATTTTCTTATTCGCTTCCTTTATTTCAATAACATAAAAACATTTATTTATCGCAAAATTAGACTTCCAAGAAATTTTTCCAGTTTCCACGGAAAATTAATACGAACCACCTGAGCAGAATTTTTGGTGGAGTTCTGACAGGGTCCTGGTCAGTTTTTCCTACTTCTGATGTTGCCCTAACCAGGTTAACTGGTAACGCCTACACAAGGCTTGTAACGCTTAGGCAGAATATTCTCATGACCAATGGGCAAAAAATTTAAAGAAGTTTTTAGAACGTCCTCAAAACGTCCTAAAAACGTCCTATGTCAGGCCAAAAAACGTCCAATGTTCCAAAGACGTTTTTAGGACGTATTTGGAACATTGGACGTTTTTTGGCCTGACATAGGTTGTTTTTAGGACGTTTTTAGGACGTTCTAAAAACTTCTTTGAAATTTTGCCCACTGGGTACTTAAGGAAAACTGGCCGGGGCCTTGTCAGTTTACTCAAAAAATACCCTAGTATCTCACATTTAGGAAAAACTGGTCAATACCCCATTAGGATTAAAAAACTATTCTGCGGAATCATTATTCTCAATATTTGATTACTAAACTATTTAATTTTCTGAAAACAAAAGTCATATTATAAAAAAACAGTGGCGTAGATAAAAGGGGGGGATCATGGGATCAATCCCTCCCCCATGAGATTTTTAATATCACGTTAAAAAAAATACTTGAGAAAAAAAACCTTGAGAAAAAAGATTTATGAATTTTTTATCAAGTCATATTCCCCACCATTGAAAAAAGCTATCTATGCCACTGTAAAAAAGAAGTATTAGTTATATAGAAACAATAAGTGATTTTAAGAAATTTTTAAAGAATTTCAAAATAGTTCACGAGAGTTTCGAGATTTAAGAGTATTAAACATTTTTTTAAGCATTTGAATGATATTAATTTTGAATGAATTTTTAAGCATTCTTTAATGATATTAAAGAATTTTAAAGGATTTTAGAAAGATTTCATATGATTTTAAGGAATTTAAGGAGATTTCAAGAAATTTTAAGTGATTCTAGGGAATTTAAAAGGATTCTCAAAGAATTTAAGGATTCTCCAGAGCTTTCACAAGATTTAAAAATCTATATGATATCGTAAAGGACTTTAAGAGATTTTAGTGAATTTTAAGAGATTTCGAATGATTTTCAGGTATTTAAGAAATTCAAGAAATTTCGAGTGATTCTAGGGAATTTAAAAGGATTTTAAGATATTTTCCAAAATTTCAAAGGTATCAAGATTTCCTGAAGGATTTCAGGAGAGTTTAAAGCGATATAAATAGATTTCAAGTTATTTTAAAGAATGTGTAAACAATTCAGGGGAGTTTCAAGATTTTAAATTAATTTACACATTTCATTAATTTTTTCAAAGGATTTAAAATGATATTGAAAATTTTTAAAGGATAGTAAAAGAACTTCCAAGAATTTAAAGATTATCAAGAATTTTTGCAAAATTTAAAAAATTATAAGATATGGTTAAGGACTGTAGGAGATTTTAGTGAATTTTGAGAGATTTCAAGTGATTCTATAGGGTTTCAAGAAATTTCACGTGATTCTAGGAAATTTAAAAGAATTTTAAGATATTTCCCAAGATTTCAAAGATATCAAGATTTCCTCAAGGATTTCAGGAGAATTTAAAGCGATATAAATATATTTCAAGTTATTTTAAAGAATGTTTAAAGAATTCAGGGGAGTTCTAAGATTTTAAATTAATTTACATTTTGTTAATTTTTTCAAAGGATTTAAAATGATATTAAAATTTTTTAAAGAATTGTACAAGAACTTCGATAAATTTAAGAACTTTCAAGAATTTTCACAAGATTTTAAGTGGTTTTATTCGACGTTTAAAGTGATTTCGAGAAATTTCAAGTGATTTTAAAAAGTTTTTAATGAATTCCGAAAAAAGATCATAATACTTTCAGGACTTTCAATTATGTAAAAATATAAGTAATATTAATATTAATATTAAATATTATAAGGGATTTTTAATGAAGTTAAAAATTTTCAAAGTTTTTTAAAAGAATACGAAAAAATTAAAGAATTTTCAAGAAATTTCAGATTTATTAAAACATGCCAAAGGATTTCTAAAGATTTCAAGTGATTTTAAGGAATTTCAAAACTTTCAAAAAAGTTTCAAAATTTTGAAGTAATTTGTCAATAAAACATGTTTTAGTATTCTTGAAAATTTGTTAAACCTCTTGAAATTTACTGAAATTACTAAAATCTCTTGTAATTTTTTAAAATCCCTTTAAATCTCTAGTTATAAAAATTATGAAAGTCAAGTAATCATAAAATGTAGTTTAATAATAATTTTCATGAAAACTTGTTTAAAGTTCCTAGAAATATATTTTTCCGTGTTTATCAACAATATACAAATTATTAAATTTTCCAATATATAAATATAACCATCTTTCATATTTTCATAAATAATCAAGTGTAAAGAATGTTGGGATTTCCCTATTTTTACCCCATGTTTGATGTCAACGTGAAAAACTTTTCAATGCCCTGTTTCATTAGCAACAAATTGGTATTAATGAGAGATTACAATGAGATTAATGAGAGATCATTGCCTCATAATATTACCCAATAATATCATTGCCCAATAATATTAAAATATTTTTATCGAAAATAGAAATGCCGACCAGGTCCTCGTCAGAACCCTATATTTTTTAAATATGGCTAATTTCGACAATTTCTGCAGCTAGAATCGAACTTTATCTCAATTCATTTTCTTATTCGCTTCCTTTATTTCAGTGAAAACAAATCATTTATTTAAACAAAACGTACGTGTGTGTGATTCTATCGCAAAATTAGACTTCCAAGAAATGTTTCAACGGAAAATTAATACGACGAACTATATGAAACAGAAATAGGGCGTGAACGAGGAATGAGTTATGAAGTATGACTGAAATATATATATGTCTTGGATTTTGAAGAGCTAATTATTAAGATTAACAGTCAGAATGTGGGAGCTTTTGGTTTAGGTTTGTCAGACTCGTATTTGTCGGATACGAAGTCACCGTGGAAGTCACGTATCGAATACATTATCGAGTGGGGTACTCATGTGTAGTCTGAAAGGTAGGCGAGCGGGCATGAGCGGGTGACTATATATTGATTGTGTAGCCAGCTGACAGCGACAGTGACATATGTCACCGAGGCTTCTCGTTATCGCTGATTTAAACATGAGGCAGTCAAGACCCTTGCGGAGTTGCTTTTGCTGCACCAGCAACTTCGCATTTCTGCTTACGACCCCATTTTACCTCCTTCGTTATTGTTATTACACTTATTACCGTCTTTCCAATAACAGATGTCTGTCCTCAACTTTCAGGGTGGAGCCTATACCTTGCCTCATCCATTAATATTAAGTCTAGCACAAAAAGGGTTGAGGTTGACATCCTTTTCATAATGTCATGGCTAACCGCGAGTATATAATAAGGACATGAATAAAACATTTTGAAAATACAACAGTTTATAATAGAATCGTGCACTGCAACATTATATTACCACTACTTTCATAAATTACTAATATACTCAAGGAGCATGCAAAACTGTAGATATATATTACGTGAAAAACTTAGAGGGTTCAGCTTACTAGAGTCATACTAATGTTAATTGTTTTTATTGTATATAAGTAGGAAAAAAAATATTATAATATGCAGTTAAAAAGTTTAAATTATTGTAGCTAATACAATTCTGCATATAGACAATAAATAATATTCAAATTTACAATGAATATACAAAATTATATGGTTCCAATTTTTCAGGAAGTTTTAGTTATAATAACGAGACTTCATATAGGATTTTGAGTAATATTAAGGGATTTAACGAGATTGTAAGGCATTTTAAGTAATTTTAAAGAATTTAACGATATATTGTCGTATTAAAAGTAATTTTAAGGAATATCAATTGCAATTTTAAATTCAAAAATTTTAGGTCCTTCAAATAAACATATATTTTCAATTTTGTTTTAAGATGTTCCATTACATTAATCGACATTTGATTAAATTAAATTTTGAAAAATGTTCATGAATTTAAAGAGATTTTTTGAATTAGGGCCTGATGACTTGTAATAGGGAATAAATTTGGCCATTTGTGCATACTGCGATTATATAACTTTTCACTTTCACTTTCATTTTCACTTTTTACTTTTTGATTTTCATCTCTTTCCAAATATACGTGATGTCAGTTATGTTGCATCAAACATCACCAATGAAATTGGGTTGAATTTATAGACTTCTAGTCTGACGAACTTTTTTAATTATTCATTTTTTTTACACTTATTGGATTAAGAATATGAAGCAAAGTTTTCAAAACCATTTTGTTGACGTATGCAAGTTCGTAACAGCGTATCGGGAACACAGGATTTAGGTAAAGCATATAAATAAATATTATTCAACAGTTGACATATAAATCACATATATTTAAGGAAATAC
>CAJFCO010018307.1:61502-71649 GCA_904066015.1 Synergus gifuensis
CATAACCTCTCTAACTTACATCAATTTGACAAACTTTCTCACTCGCACACCTCTCCCATGAATAGGAAGAGGAGGAAGAGTGTCAACTGCGCTCATGTGCAGTCGATTTTCGTATTCTGTGAATAAAGTCTGGCACTTACGGTCGAATTTTTATTTCCCAGTGACGCCACGGAGTTCGATCTCCTTATTATTGACCTTCGTGGTTAAAATCAAAAAGTGGAAAACCAAAAGGTGAAATTGAAAGTGAAAGTGATATTCGAAGTGGAACCCTAACATAGTGAAAGCTTCCGATTGGAATTAATTCCGAGTCAATTCGAAATTTTTCGAATCATTCCGGAATTTGTATCCGAACCAAACAGTTTCATTCCGATCTAATATGAAGGAAGTTTTCAATCCGAATTAATCCGAAGGGTATTCAAAATCAATTCGTACCTTTAATCCGAATAAATCCGCAAATCCGAATTAATCAGAATTAATTCGAACTTTCCATCCGAATAAATTCGGTCAATCCGAATGAATCTGAATTTATCCGAATTTTTCGGAATCATTCGGAATTATTCGGATTGAGTCCTGATTAGCCGGATTCATTCGGATTGATCGGATTTATTCGGATTGAAAGTTCTGATTAATCCTGATTAATTCAGATTGTCGGATTCAATCGTATTAGATCGAAATGAAACTGTTTGGTTCGGATACAAATTCCGGAATGAGTCGGATTGTCCCCCTATGAAAAAAAGAACGAACCGATCTAGTGATATTAATGCATATATAATAATAATAATAATCACTTAATAGAGTTGTCACTTTCACCCACAATTAAAAATCAGTCATAGAGCAAAATATTGTTTATATTTTCTGCTTGAGAAACTCATGATCTTCTCTCATCTCTGTTATTTGTATAAGTCTTTCCGAGCTGCTACTTTTCCGAAAGTTAGTTGACTTGCAAATTGAAGACAACAGCTTCACGGAGGTTCTCTCTTGTATACCTTGTTTTTGAAGTGACAGAGTGAATGTTAAAGGTATCGGTTGATTTGTGTAAAACGCAGAGTGAAACTCGCATAAAGACTCTTCGAATTACGCCTCGAGATCTTATCTAGTTTGCAGATGAATACCGTGTGGCTGGGTAGTTTACAACGTCGAATCGGTATAATTTTCATTTTCAAGAAAATCTGTACACGGATCTGGCATGGGCGCATAAAAATGCAGGTCGTGCGCAAGCGCTTCTCGGCCAGGGCCAGTCGAGTGTTTTATGGTTGACGGCTTTGCGTGTTTCGTGGTAGGCATTATTTTTCCTCCTAAACTCCGTTATACCTGGAACAATGGAGAGATTAAAACGTAAAATATGATCCCCAGGGTATGAGAGCTCCGAACCGTGCCCACGGTAAATTTGACGTACCTGCGTGCGAGTTATTTTCAAGTTGGCAGACTCATTTTTTTCTCGCCACCTCTTTTCGAGAAAGATTAAATAGGGAATTGTCATATTGAAAGCGATTGATAAAGTATTCTTCGAATCATAGGTAATCTATAAAAAGGATATGTGAGCACAAAAAGAACCCCTGATTCAATAAATCCTGCAGTAAATTGCAAGAGTCGTTTTCTTACCTATTATATAATAAAAAATGATTCCATAAATCGACCGGATACGTCAATTATACTCGGTTATCTCCGGTGAAACCACATGATCCTAATTCGAGCCGGTCCTAATTTCTAATTTCATTTCCAAAAACCCATGTCGGCGAAGCCCTCTACTTTTGTGGCGCCAAGGCTTGTTGCAGCATTTTGTAAGTGTCTATGAGGCTAAGAGCAACGAAGACCGACAACTGGATGACTACAAGTTGTCTAATCCTAATTCGTCGCCCTTGCCAGAATCATCTTTGCACCCTACAATTATCGTTTCACCCGACACATGAGGCCTCTTTTGGGACCGTTAATTATGGAGAGCGAAACAACCGAACCTTGTGTAATGACAATGTCGGCAACCGCGGCTCGAGTCTTGTTATTATTAAGAAACTCAATGATATGTTTTAGGATTTTGCCACAAGTTCCGGTGGCGACTAAGCGTTAAGGGGTTACACCACCATGAAATTTTCAAAAAATCGATTTTTTTTTCTTGTTTAGATAAATTGTTTATACCTTTAAGAATATTTTAAGCGTTCAATCATTTCAAAATTCAAACTATTTCCGAAGTTACAGCAATTAGAAGTGAACGTGTCACTGAAACTCAGGTTCCGCTCGGACCCACAGTGGGGCTATAAACAGTTTCGCGGGCAAATTTATATTGTGAAGCCATTTCTGAACCGATTTGAACGTTTTTTTTTTAAATGAAAGCTAATAAAATTCCACACAAAAATTTTGATCCAGATTTTAAAGAAAAAATTTTATATAATTTTTTTTACTTAATATCAGAAATGAAAAAAAGAATTTTTTCTTTTGAAGAGTACCGGGTTTCGAAAAATACTTGGATTCAATCCCAAATACCTAGAAGAAATGAAGCACCTATCTGGGAAAGTTAGCAATTGATTAAAAATTTATTGAATTTTTTATTAAAAAAAAGTGAGTGAAAATGGATTCAAGGGAATTGACAGTGATTCATCGATTGATTCGCACTAAATACGAAAAATTTATAGATAAAAACCATTTTTTAACTAAATTCACGAAAGACAATAAACAATTTGTTACTTTATAAACAAATTTTATAAACAATTTTATAAACAATTCGTCCGCCAGATTTAATCCGTCATTGTTTTAAATTTTGACTTCGGATTCGTAATCAGCGACCCCAAAAACCAGTGAATAACAGAATTTGGCCCATTTTATGAACATTTTATAGTTCTAGCCAGCTTTTCGCGACTTGGTCTCATTAGCGCCGTACCACTTTTTTTTTAATCTAAAAATTCTAATGACGTACGTTCGTAGTACTCAAAAAGTCGAACAATTTTTCTTAATGACTTTTTTGGATAAAAAAAAAATTGAAAGACTTATAACATTTTGAAAATCCAAAAAAATGAAAGAAAACATAAATTAGAAGCCAAACAACGCACGATATGAAAAAAAGTCTAAAGAGAAAAAATGTTTCTTTTTGAACGCTCTATAGGATCCGCATAACAACTTTTTGAATTTCCTTAAAAAATCGAAAATTCAAATTTTAAGCCAAAAGGCGAGATGTAGAGAAAATGATAAGAAACATAATTATTCGCCTTAAAAAGATCTACAAGTTCTCCTTTGGCCATTTTTCAATAGGATGAGTAGTTTTCGTTTTAATCCTGAAAAATATTGTTAAACAGAGCCGAGCGCGGAGCGCGAGTTTTAAATCAAATATCGAGCGCGAAGCGCGAGTGCCCTGATGAGAATGTGCTCCTTAAGGTCGATAGAACCTTCAGTAAATTAGTTAAATTTTGCATTCAAAGCTGTAATTTAATTTATTTAATTTAATTTTTAAAAATATAAATTACAAATATAAAAAAATAAATTAAAATATAAAAATATAAATTATGTAATTTAATTAAATTAAAAAAAAACATATATCCTTAAGCGTCCTGTAAAGCGCAAGATTCATTAAGGGCACAAGCGCGCGAAGCGCGCAACACGGAGCGCGAAGCGCGACGATTGAACTATATTCGACCCCCCGCGCGCCGTAGGCGCGCTCATTTTTGCTAGCGAAGCGAGCCGCGCGTGAAGCGCGCGATGAGAATGTGCCCGCGAAGCGGGCAGATTTTTTCTTTTGCGTTTTGCTCGAAACTACTTTTTTCAAACTGGTGTACATGATATCTCAAGATCTACTCAATCGATTTTGTTAAAATTTTAAAAAAATGTTCTTTGTACTATTATCTATCGTACGACGTAGGATTTTTTTGATTGGGTACCCTTTTCATAAGTTTTGAATTTTTTAAACTCAAAATTTCTATAAAAATTAGAAATTTTTACATTCTCATCAGAGAAGGTATTAGATTTGTGTAAAATTTGACCCCCCCAGTTTTTGTCAAATGTCCACGTTTTGGGACCCACTGAACCCGAAAAACATGTTTTTACGAATGTGTCTGTCTGTCTGTCTGTGTGTCTGTATATTTTAGTTTGTGAGCACGATAACTTTCGAAAGAATTGACAGATTGGATTGTCCTTTGGTATACTCTTTAAGTGTCCTAAAATGAAGGTCAAGTTCGTTGGCCAGCCATTTTGGATAAAAATTCAAAAAGTGGGAGCATTTTGAAAAATTTTGAAACCACTTTTTTTTTTATCTAAAAATTCTAATGACGCACGTTCGTAGTACTCAAAAAGTTGAACAATTTTTCTTAATGACTTTTTTGGATAAAAAAAAATTGAAAGACTTATAACATTTTGAAAATCGAAAAAAAATGAAAGAAAACTTAAATTAGAAGCCAAACAACGCACGATATGAAAGAAAGTCTAAAGATGAAAAATGTTTCTTTTTGAACGCCCTATAGGATCCGCATAACAACTTTTTGAATGTCCTCAAAAAATCGAAAATTCCAATTTTGAGCCAAAAAACGCGAGATGCAGAGAAAATGATAAGAAATATAATTATTCGCCTTAAAAAGATCTAAAAGTTCTCCTTTGGCCATTTTTCAATAGGATGAGTAGTTTTCGTTTAAATCGTGAAAAATATTGTTAAACAGAGCCGAGCGCGGAGCGCGAGCTTTAAATCAAATATCGAGCGCGAAGCGCGAGTGCCCTGATGAGAATGTGCTCCTTAAGGTCGATAGAACCTTAAGTAAATTAGTTAAATTTTGCATTCAAAGCTGTAATTTAATTTAATTTAATTAAATTTTTAAAAATATAAATTACAAATATACAAAAATAAATTAAAATATAAAAATATAAATTTTGTAATTGAATTAAATTTAAAAAAAAACATATATCTTTAAGCGTCCTGTAAAGCGCAAGCTTCACTAAGGGCACAAGCGCGCGAAGCGCGCAACACGGAGCGCGAAGCGCGACGTGTATATATATCGGAGCGCGAAGCGCGACGATCGAACTATATTCGACCCCCCGCGCGCCGCAGGCGCGCTTATTTTTGCGAGCGAAGCGAGCCGCGCGCGAAGCGCACGATGAGAATGTGCCCGCGAAGCGGGCAGATTTTTTTTTATACAGTTGTCATTTCTACAAAAAATTTAAAAAATTTTTTTCCCTGCGTCACACGATAGCGATTACTTTTCTAAATAAGCAAAAAAAATTTTTTTTTTTCAAACAATGCCTGATCGAGAAACTAGGTACATCATCAACAAGGATTTTCAAAAAAGGATCCTACTCATTGGCTCATATCTACGCCATTCTTCAATTTTTTAAGTTTGTCATTGATTCAAATTATACATAAAAGTACTGTGTATATATGTATAATAACAGTTATTTTAAATAATTTATGACTGCGTCAAAAAAATGCTTATTTTTACACCTATTTTCCCACGCGCCAGGGTGGTGTAACCCCTTAAATAGGCTGTGGCAATCTTATATAACAAAGTTTTTTTAAAGTGCTTTTTATATAACCAGGAACAAGTGTGGCGATATTTTATCTTAAATTTCGAAGTTTGCAATAATACTGCAACATTACCCGTTCAGAAATTTTGATAGGGTTCTAACAGGGTCCTGAACAGTTTTCCTACTTCTGATGTGGCCCTAACCAGGTTAACTGGCAACGCCCACACAAGGCTTGTAACGCTTAGGCAAAATATTGCCTTTTTTAAGGAAAACTGACCAGGGCCTTGTTAGTTTACCCAAAAAATGACCTAGGTCATTTTTGGGTAAAACTGGGGTATTTACTATAACTAGCTAGTTATAGTAAATACCCCACCTAGGAAAAACTGGTAAATACCCCCAAAACTATTCTGCGGATTCATTATTCACATTATTTGATTATTTAAATATTTAATTTTCTGAAAACAAAAGTCCTATTGTAAAAAAGAGATATTAATTATACAGAAACAATAAGTGATTTTAAGTTAAAGAATTTCCAAATAGGTCACAGGAGTTTCAAGATTTTAAAGTAATAAAATTTTTTTTTAAGTATTTCAAGGGATTTTTAATGATATTAAAGAATTTTAAAGGATTTTAGAAAGATTTCATTTGATTTTAAGGAATTTAAGGAGAATTTAAGAAATTTTAAGTGATTCTGGGAAATTTAAAAGGATTTCTAAAGAATGTAAGGATTTTCTAGTTCTTTGACAAGATTTGAAAAATTATAAGATATCGTAAAGGACTTTAAAAGATTTTAGTGAATGTTAAGAGATTTCAAGTGATTTTAAGAAATTTTTAAAGAATTTTAAAATAGTTTACGGGAGTTTCAATATTTTAGAGTATTAAAATTTTTTTTTAAGTATTTGAAGGGATTTTAAATGATATTAAAGAATTTTAAAGGATTTTTAAAAGATTTCAAGTGATTTTAAGGAACTTAAGGAGATTTCAAGAAATTTTAAGTGATGCTAGAGAATTTAAAAGGATTTCCAAAGAATATAAGGATTTTGCGAAGATTTCACAAGATTTAAAAAATTTTAAGATATCTATAAGGACTTTAAGAGATTTTAGTGAATGTTAAGAGATTTCAAGTGATTTTAAGAAATTTTTAAAAAATTTCAAAATAGTTTACGCCCAAGTGAAAATTTACAACTGGCGCGGTACCGCGCCAGTACCGCCGGGCGGATGTCTGTACTGGCGTGGTACTGGTATAATACCGAATGGCAAACGGCAGAGTACTGGCATTATCACATAAGGTAAATCGGCTGGGAGTTGACGTCGGTACTGGGGCGGTACTGTTCAAGGTACTAAACCTGTACTGAAATTCTGTACTGGCAGGGTACTGGCATTATTACTAAAGGTAACTCGGCTGGGAGTTGGCTTCGGTATTGGGGCGGTACTGCTCAAGTAGAAAAAAATTCCATTAAACTTACCGAAAAGTCTGTAACCGTTACAGATAAATGTAAATAAAAATTGAAAAAATGTCTTAAAAAACAATTATTAATTAAGAACATGCTTTATTCGCAGTTATATTATAGATATTCTTATAACTAATCGTTATTTGTAGATTTAAACGCTTATATAACAAATAAAATTTCGCACGCAAACGCTGGGGGGAATCGAACGCACAACCTACGGGACGCGAGTCCAGCAACCTAACCATTACCCTAAGCTCTCGACATGGCGGTCCGACATTTTTTCCAGGGTATGCTCAATCCGAGCATTCACGTGTGCGCATGGGGGAGGGTATAGTATGCACAACTGACAGAGTCTATAACCTTTACAGGTTTTTTATGTAAGGCTTACAAAATATCATTACCATCAAATACGTGTATAATCAACCTATAAAATCTGTAAATATTACAGATATTTCTAGTTATGTTTACAGAGGATGCTTAAAAAAATTTTAAGTAAACCTGACATATCTTCTGTAACGAAAACATAAATTCTTTAACATAGAATCTCCAGTACATTTAGAGGATACTTTTTTCTCCGTGCTGTGTCAAACCTTGGCCTAATTTCAATCAGCTGTTTGCCAGCAGATAAAATCTGTACTGCGCCTGTTCAGCCCCAGTACTGGGCCAACCGTCGGCAGACCTCCTAAGTCAGTGTAATGCCAGCAGATAAAATCTGTACTGCGCCTGTACAGACCCAGTACTGGTCCAACCCTCGGCAGATCCTCTAAGATAGCGTATAGCCAGTAGATAAAATCGGTACCGCGCCTGTACTGGCCCAGTACTGCGCCGACGATTGGCGCGGTACTACCCGGAAGTACTGGAATTTCGAGATATTTCAAGTAATTTTAGGGTTTCAAGAAATTTCAAGTGATTCTAGGGAATTTAGAAGGATTTTAAGATATTTTCCAAAATTTCAAAGATATCAAGATTTCCTCAAGGATTTAAGGAGAATTTAAAGAATTTTAAAAGAATTTAGGGGAGTTCCAAGATTTTATGTTAATTCACACATTTTGTTAAATTTTTAAAAGGATTTAATATGATATTGAAAATTTTTAAAGGATTGTAAAAGAACTTCGAAAAAATTTAAGGATTTTAAAAAATGTTCACAAGATTTTAAGTGGTTTTATATTAGAAAGTTTAAAGCGATCATACACCCAGAAAAAAATTTTATTTGAATCAAATAAACGTACATTTGTTATAGAGCCAACTAAAAAATATCTTTGCATTAAATAAAATTTATTTGATTCCAAGAAATTTTCTATTTAATTCAAATAAAAAATTTCTTTGAATCAAATAAATTTTATTTAATTCAAAAATATTTTTTAGTTGACTCTATAACAAATATACGTTTATTTGATTTTCGAATATTTTTTTCTCAGTGTAATACTTTCAGGAATTTCAATTATTTAAACATATTAGTAATATTAATATTAAATATTGTAAGGGATTTTTAATGAAGTTCAAAAATGTCAAAGAATTTTAAAAGAATATAAAAAAATTAAAGAATTTTTAAGAAATTTCAGAGTTATTAAAACATGCATAAGGATTTCTACAGATTTTGAAGTGATTTTAACGAATTTCAAAAAATTCAAAAAAGTTTCAAAATTTTGAATTAATTTGGCAATAAAAAGTGTTTCAGTATTCTTTAAAATTTTTTAAACATCTTGAAATTTTTTTAAATCCCTTTAAATCTTTATATTTATTAAAAACCTGTTCAAAGTTTCTATAATAGAAATATATTTTTCCGTGTTTGTCAACAATATACAAATTATTAAATTTTCTAATACATAAATTGATTTTAATGAGACATTACATTACATTACATTTACGTTATAAATTCCCCATAATATTAGAATATTTGTATCGAAAATAGAAATGCCGACCAGGGCCTCGTCAGAACCCTATTTTAAATAGGGCTAATTGCGGCAATTTCTGCGTCCTTATAAGGACGCCTAATAAAAAAATGATTAGGGAAACGAAAATATATTGAGAGTTTGGAAAAATTCGTTGTAATGGAAAACTTCTTTACTCTCTCGTGACACTAAAGTCTTTCCGATATCTTTCGTCACTTAGCCGTCTGTTTTCAACGCGATGCCTGTCGTTCATCCAGCACCAGACATTGTACACCTCAACCTCTCTGCTTTCTCACACTTTCATCTCATTTCCTCTGAGACACATTCAAGATCCACTAAAACTGAAAGTAGTGTCACGTGTAACTAAGTGTATGGCCTAGATTAGATCTTAATTGGCTATTTTAAAAAAAACTTAATAAAATTACGGATACCAAGTAGAAATTGTCCACCTTAGCCATTTTTAAATTTTGGCCCTCTAAAGGCCCGACGAAGGCACGCCTTTATAGTATGCCCTTCTGGGCCCTAGCTGGGGCCTTTAGAAGGCCCTGGCTAGGGCCTGAAATGTTTGACCCTATTATTGTTTTTTAAAATTTTCTAATTGTAAGTCCACACTGGTAAAGCCCAGCTTGGTTCTATCAAACTACGTGAGGCACCGCTAGGACCAACTTAAAATTTTCACACGGTCAATTGAAAAAAATGTATTACTAGCAGAAACCTATCCGACTTTTCCCGGGATTTTAAGGGATGTCGAGTGACTGAAATCCCTCAAACTTCTACGAAATCTTTTTAAAATCTTTAAAATATTTTGAATTTCCTATAATATTCGTGTCTAATTCTTTATGTACATAGTCATATATTTGGAATAGACTAAGTGGCAGTTATTGCTGCCAAATGTCTTGTCACAGCCTAACGGAATAAAGAAATCTTTCACGACCAGTGGATACCATTCAGCTGCTCTCGGCCACCTTCATTGTTTACTTAACTAAATTGTACGAGGAGTCATTGGTATAGTTCTCAGGGCCTGACAATGCCAAATATTTTCGGGGCGCTCGCATATTCTTACTCTCCATTGATTCCGAATAGATACGTCCGACTCCCAAACAACTCAATTTTAATGCACTTGAAGAAAAGGAAGTGGAAAACTGATTTATTGATTTCACTGTTCTCAGCAAGCGAAAAGATCATAAATTTAACTCGAATTGCTTCTGCCTGACTTTCAACCAAAACAAATGTCTTAACTAATTTAGAAGTGGCGCAATGGTTTATAACCGACGTTGAAGTTTTGGAAGTGCGGAATTTATAGCTCAATATAAAATTTCTGATATTGAAGCTCGCTTTATTTATTTATCTTTTTAAAATGTTATCTCATTT
>CAJFCO010018307.1:103573-192820 GCA_904066015.1 Synergus gifuensis
CGAGTGTCATTAAATCGAAGAGAAAGGCGCGCGCCTTGGCGCGCGCAAGACATCTAGTATTATATATAATTATTACGTAAGTTTAAGTATAAACTTACATGCATTCAATTTCAAATTTATTAGAAACCGAGTCAGAATGTAAAGAAATGCGAATGTAGATGTAGATTTGTAATCTTCGCATATAGGCGAAACAATCTAAACAACAATTTAAAAAGCTTTTCATTTATTCAGATAGATTTTTTACATTGTTCACTATACACTTGATTGAAATATTTTCAAACCACAGCGCTGTCAGTTATTTAGCTTTGCCTACATCGTACAAGTAATTACAAAACGTCACTCACTTGAGGCAGCTGTTTGCAAGCATCTCTATCCACTTATTTATAAAAAGGAGGAAATAAACATTAATTGCTATGAGATCTATCAAAGCTGTCAAAGTAAGTAAAGATCTCGATAACAGATTACAGTTCTCCATTATAATTTACTATCATAAACGCGAGTCACTTCTTGAGTTTTTTTTTGATCGATTGCCGTGTTTACAGATACTTCTCGATAAACATTAAATAATACTTTCGGGATAATGGTCAATTTTTAATTATTTCGTAATAACAGGTGCACAAGATAATGTGTTTAACCTAGAAATCTCAACTGTGTCAAGAATTACAGAATTGCTTTCCTAATTTCAAGATGTGAAAAAATAATTTATCATGACAGATTGTAGACGAAAAGATTTTTAACATTTTGATTGAAAGTTTAGATGTTTGATTATTTATATTTTAAGATGTTACGGCACACTGATATACATATATGTATTAAGAACACATTTCACAGATATATAACACATTCACACGGAATTCATAAAGTCTTCAATTTGAAACAACAATTCCCATTTGTTCTATTATCTCCTGTCTCTGATTGGCTATAGAAATTGATTTATGGAAGGTACTGATTTGAAGGTTTAGGATAACTGTATCCCTCTGACGCGTAGTCAAATATTTGGTGGGATTGTTCATCATGTGGTGAGGAATCATGAGATGGGTGATCATAAGATTGGATTTCGTGAGGTGGAACATCATGAGATTGAACATCATGAGATGGAACATCATGAGATGGAACATCTTGTAGTTGAGCACCATGTGAAGGAATATCACTTGCAGATTCAAATGCCTCTGAAGGTTGATATGACTTTACAGAAATGCCAGTTCCATACTCATTTGATAAAACATTAGCAGCTTGAACATTTTGAAACAATTCAGCTTTGAATTTTAAAGGAACATCAGATTGCTGCGTATTAAGTAAAACATTTGTCGTTTGAACATTTGGTACGAATTGAAAAGAAGGAACAGAATCGAACGTCTCCACATTTTGAGAAAAATGAGGTGCAAATCCATTCGATGCATAACCATCAGGTATTTGTTCCTGCGGTTCCTGATTTGAAAAAGAATTAGCCGCGAATAAATTAGATGATACCTGTGGAACTTGTTCATTTGAAGTTGGATGCGAAGAAGTGTATTGTGACGAATCCTGAGATCCAAAGTTTTGCACAGGAACACTCGGTTCGAATATTTGCGAAATAAAAGCAGATGCCTTTTCATCAGCTGAGTTGTAGGTGTTTTGTGAATTATAAGGTTGTTCTTTTGCAGATAAAAGATTAGTGCTTAGTTGTGGAGAATCACTAGATAAGAGTTTATTTGATATGTCTGCTGTCACTGTCTCACTTGAAAATTGTGTTTTCGCTGTTGGTGTATAAAAGCCATGTCCATATTTGTTCGAAGAGACTGAAGATGAATGTCTATTGAAGTGGGAAGAACCTGCGTAATTTTGACCACTAAGTTCAGATGCTGGCAGAATTTTGACAACATTTTTCTGTATTTTCTGAGTTCCTGGTGATTTCTGGCTATTCATTCGTTGCTTATATCCTTTAGACAATGACCATTTGACTCCATCACGGTATGATGACGGAGCCCGGTTAAACGTTTGTGTTTCAACAAGGGCATTCAGTGACCACTTGACACCATTAGGAAATGCTGATGGTGTCCGTTCTAACCTATCTTCAGTTTCACCAGTAGTCAGACTACAAAGAGTACATAGTGTTAGTAGCAACACCAAAGCCATCATTTTGATCAAACGAAACAATAACTTTTTATTCACAAACTGAACTGTATTATAGATTCGATGAACCAACTTGTTCTGATGATCGTGAGAACATCTGCATCTTATATAACCAGGATCCCCCAAAATGGAACCGAAGGAATCTATTAGACCGGACTTTGGTTGTCCACCCTAAAGAATTCTTGTAGCATCTGTATTAAAAATCTTTATTTTACGACTCGAATTTATTATATATTAGCATTTTCGTTCATTCAAGCAGTTTTTTATCCTAAAATAAGGCAGAACGATGATGTAACATATTTAATGGGCGAGAAATATATATACGAATATATATTTCTGGACTTCGAAGCAATCAGGATGTGAGCAAGGTTAAAAGTCCTGTTAGATATTTTGCATGTGGACTTATGATATTTACATAAAACTGTGTTATTTAGAAGTCAGATCAGGACTTTAGATAGATAAAATGGAATTATTCTGGTGCGAATATGCAGGATGAAACCCGAGGAGCAAATTAATATTTGGTATTATACCAATATATTGAAATGAGAAATACGAATCTGTTTTAGTGACGTATTTACATGGTATAAAGAAAATTAAATTATAAATAGAGTATAAATTGTTGTAGACTCAAATTGATGGTGAGGAAGGAACTAATTAAATATGCACTTCACATTAATTTAAGTGGTAAATTCGACGTTTTGATCACAATTCGATATTGAGTTATTCAGAATATGTCAGATTATTAATGGGTACTTTAAGTCTAAAAATAAGATATAAAACATTAAAAATGACATATAAAACAGTTTTTAATATAGAATAACATTTTGTGGTGTTTTTGGTAAATATATATTACATTATTCCATTCATTAATGACTACTCGAGTCTATGCGGCAAAAGTTAACACACTGCTTTGTGCACCTGAGAATTTTTTACAAAATTTGCGAGCATCTTCAGCAGTATAAGCTTCGTAAGTATAGTCTTTAGATGGATTCCAGGTAGTAAGTTTCTGTGATTTTTCAACTGTTTCCATATGTTGAGTACCAGTGTCTTTGAAAAAACCATGACCCTTATCATCGAGAACATGATTTCCTTTTGCTGGTTTCGTAAAATAGTTGTTTTCCGAATAGATTTTCGACTGAAAGCCTATTGTTAACCCTAGATGATAGTTGGTGATATAATTATTCATAACATGGTATTTTCCAAATCGCATTAAGCCTGGGCCGCGGACATAAAGATTATCAAAATGATTGTACATTATAGATATACGTGGATAATTATTGTACAAGTCAATAACACTTGCATCGTCATATGGATGACCAAATATCAAACCATACCTATGATTCTTAAATATAGAATTACTAATTGTCACAAAATCAACTCTTCCAACAATTTTGAGCAATTTTCCTAAATCTTCATCATGTACTTCCCTCCCGTTAAAGGTACAATGATCAATCCAGTATCTTTCTCCTGTTTGTATAATCAACTGAGTATCCCCATTACCGAGATTTTTAACGCTGTGTTTGAAAACCAAGTTTTGAAAAATGACGTTGCTTGATCTGGGTCTTGTAATCAGATAAACATTATCAATAACATTTGCTTTCCAAGACCCAACTATGGTTTTGTTTGCTCCAATTTTAATGTCAGTTTTCTTGGATACCGTAATGTTACTCTGAAGAACTAGAATTCGTGGTTTTGTATCACCAATTTGTTCCTTTAATTCCTTCAAAGTATTGATGAACACTACTGGTCCACCAGTTCCTCCAGTTGTGCGTCCTTTTTTTGCAAATCCTAGCATACCCTTTGTTCCTGTATCTGGATATATATCATTTCTAACTGGATTTCCGTCAACGAAAACAGCAATGGATGCCTGGAAATAATGTAAAGAGACAATTCAATAAAAACACTGCCATGATTTTCATGGAATGTTACACATGATAAAGGTCAATATGTATATAGAATAGAAATTGATTGCTTCAGATTACCCATAACATATATTTCTATTATTATCGAATTTATATCATGTCAATAAAATCAGTGAAAACACTTCAAAAACAGAGATAATAATTGGGAAATAAATAGGGTACAATTTTCCAAAGTGTAGAAACATTTTTTGATATAATATATCGAAGTAGTTTTCAAGAGAGCATGACACACAAGAAAATTTACAATTATTCTTACGATTTTTGATAGTAAATTTCAAACTGTGTTTACTAATTTAATGATTATATTAAACTTACCAAAATCAAAAAGAAGGTGATCTGCATTTTTCCTGATACAATGTCAACGTAAATTATTCGAAGGATTTAATAATACTGTTTTTGAACATACGTCAGTTTAAAAGCATTCGACTAATGTTTATGATCTACTGCGTAAAAAACACAAAAGTTAATCGATTTTATATTAGAAGTCACAATCAGTAATGACGCATTTTGATATCTTTTAATAGATTAAATGTTGTTTGTTTTCACTCAATTGTCTCTATTTAATACTAATAATTCACTTCAGTTCTAAAATTATCCATTTCAATCAAATACAATCAAAGGTAAATCTATAGATTTACCTTCGAATTTGTAGATTTGATTGAAATGGTACACGGAGAAAACTGGATATTAAGAACTGAATATTAAACATCTGGATATAATCACATAATATCTAGATATTATAGAGTAATATATCGACTTTTTAGAGATATTACGTTTTAATAACAGAAGATATTAATGTTCTAATAAATTAAGATATTAAAATTTAAAATCTGAGATATTAAAGTTTAATATCTCAGATATTACATTTTAATATCTTAGATATTAAACATTTGCGCGTGCACGCACTGCGCGTGCAATCACGACACTCTTTTGTTTTATACTTTCGATCACTTTGGATGAAAGCTAATGATTGAAGCTTCGAATTTCGACGGATTCGATCATTGATCGCATATAGTGTTTTTTATCTGTGAATTTTTATTGAACATATATATCCTGATATTCGCATAGCCCGTGGAAGCTGTAAGTATTAATTTTCCATACCTAAGTGCAAGATTATATTAAAGAAATTTAAAACAAACCAAACCCAACCTAAAAAAAATCTAGTGCATTCTCTGATAAGAATGTAATATAAACTGTCAGACTTATTTTCCTAACATAATTCGTAAAAATATACTTTCTTGCTATATTTGTATATACTATTATAATTTTCTACTTTATAGCACTATGGATTTGAATGCAGCGACCAGCCTGCTGAAAAGTTACAAATAGATTTGCATAAGTATCGTCCGGTACTTTGGTATAAACATTCTAATGGTAAAATGTACGTCATCACGGATTGTGATGAATGATGATTTAAAAAACCTACTTTAATTTTGAATTACTTTTAATTACTTTAATTACTAATTACTTCTGTGATAATTGATGTACTCTTAATCTGAATTAGTCATTTTAAATGATGTATCGATGTAATGTCGAGCAAAATAAATATTTAATATATAATATTATTATTAATTATTTAATATATAAAATAATAATAAACAAATCCTATAACTATGATCCTAACCTATAGCAGTAGTATTCTCTAGATATATAATTTTAATATCTGAGATTTTTGAATGTGTCATCAAGGATATTAAACCTTAATATCCAAGATATTACAGGTTTTTAAATTTCTCTTTTAAATTTTAATATCTTGGATATTTAAATTTAATATCTTAGATATTACAGGTTTTGAAATTTCTCCTCCTAATTTTAATATCTTAGATATTTAAATTTAATATCTCGGATATTAAAAAGTTTAATATCTGAGGATATTAAATCTAAATATCCAGATAGTCGTCCCATAGTTAAAAAGCAAATATATTACGATTTAATATCTAGATATTAACAACTAATATCTACTTCTCTCCGTGTATATGTACTTGTTAATAGGATTATCCGTATCGTTCTGTTTCAAACATATGAGGTAATTTTATATTTACGTTTAGATGCATATTTAGCACAACATATTATCTCATTTATCAACCGTTTTATGCAACAATATTTCTGCATAAGAGTCTATGATTGTGTATGCATATTATGGAGGCTCATTACAGTTTATACAAAAATTTCCCAATAAGAATAATTTATGAAACACAATCTTGCTTTGACTATAGAGTTTTGTATCTTGTCACGCGTCATATACTTTATTTTTTTCCAATTAACCAATCGCTCAAAGCGATAAAACTTGCAAGGATTTGTAACCACTGTATAATCATCTGTACTCCTGAGAAACTTCATTTAGTGAGTTGCAAAGAGAAATGAATAAATGACAAGTTGCTGAAACGAGAAAAAGTGACAGCCACGTAATAAATTATACTCTTTGACTCAATATGTTTTTTTTTTATCGAAGATTATTAATTGGTAAGATTGCAGTACATGAAATATGTCTTGTAAAACATTAAGAAAATGGAAAGGATTGAAGAGTGAAAGTGAAAATTTCGTTAAAATACCAATAAGCCTTAAATATGCAAGAGGCTAATACAAAATCAAGTTAATGAATTTGAAAAAACTTAATAAAATTCGTTGACAGGAATGATAAATATTCATAAAAATTGGAAAACGTTTACTCTCCTTTGAAAAACAATTTTATATTACAAAATCGGCATGAATATTTATTGTTGTTGAAAATATAAACCAGTATCATGTTTCCAGTTAAACTGAACGATAATTTTGTAAAGTAATTAGTTTAGATAGTCGCTAGTATGTTTTGAGGAAACGAAAAGCGAGATAAACCTTAATTGAAGAGTTTAATTCGAGCTTATCTCCAAAATGTAACTCTCAACTCTGTTTCTTTCAATGTCAACGTGTATTGGAAATTTACTTGTTTTTTTCTAATTGCACGCTGATTGCGTCTTGACAAGCTACAAAGTTAATGTAACTATCGGTATTTTGCGATCGTTAAGTCAGTAATATATATTTTATGACGCTGCTTCGAGGCATCGAAGCTACCTCGTAAAGAGGAAAACGTATTTCACATTGGTGCTTCGGCCACGTTGACATTTTGTATAAGCACGCAATATAATTAGCGGCCATAATCGTAAATAAGGTAATTTGCATGTATTTTGTATAATAAAGATATTTTATGCCCAGCACGGAACGCGATGCTTTATGCCTGTCCACAAAAAAGTTTTTCGACCCGCTCGACTGGTTTTGCAAGGTGGGAGGAGTGACTCCACGGGATTTTGGCAGAATTTCATCACTTAATTGCATAATTTTCAAGTTGTAGTTCAATTACCTGAAAAATGAATATTGCATTTGCATTTGCACTTAACTATGTCTAGTTTAATTTTTCACTAAAGCATAATAGGTGCTCATTTTAAATAAATAATTAAAGAGTTCCAAAAGAAAATTCATGTTATTTATTTAGTTATTTTTCATTTTTTTTTTTTTCTAATGACGGTTATTTTATGGGTAAAACGCTCTTGAATTCGTGCAGTTTTCATGATGTGCTGAAGGCGACAGGCGACCTTAATTTTCAGGTAAGTATAGGATTTTAATATCGGCAGTATTTTATACACTTTGATACAGCCTCTGAGGTATTTTCACCTCATCCACTCGCTTTTATGACGCGATCGGCGTTATTTTATCCATGCATAATTAACGCTCGAGCTCTGAAGAATATGTAATTCGTTCCATTAATCCCGGATTATTAATAGCGGACAGAATTACGATTACCGATCTGTTTCCTACTGCGAAAAACGAGATTCTTCAGAACTGGATTTGTTTACAGAATCGTAACGCTTGTTTTCGAGGAAGTTGACGATTTTAAGGCGACAAAATGGCTTAAATCTAGCATTAAATTGAAAATCGAATTTAAAGTAAGGAGTACAAAAAACAACCTGTAACAAAAACTAGGGATGCAGCTTCGAAAACCGGAAACCACCGATTTTCTTTAGGCTCTTAAATGTGTATTTTGACGCTCTGATTACGAATATGACAGTAAAAATTGCGGTCAATTTAACTTTCATGGTGAAATTAAGAAAAAACCATAAAAATCATGGTTTTTTGCGTTTATGTCAGTTAATATGCAAAATTAAAAAAAAGGTTTAAAAAAGTCGTAGATCTCATCGAAATACATATTTTTTGTTTTAAACATTTTTTTCTGCGAGTGATAGTTCCGAGAAAATCAATGATACATAAATTTCCATCGTATCTCCATCGGTTTCGGTTTGGTACCTTATACTCACGCTCTTCACCATGGTTTAGAATTCCTTTTACCATTTCCTTTGATCATTTACCTTTAGCAATCTTTTTACCATTTCCTGTTACCATTTCCCTTTACCATTCCCCTTTGCCATTTCCCTTTATCATTCCCTTTACCATTTCTCTTTGCCATTCCCTTTACCATTCCCCTTACTATTACCATTTCCCTTTACCATTCCCATTTACCATTTCCCTTTACCATACCCTTTGCCATTTCCCTTTACCATTTCCCTTTACCATACCCTTTGCCATTTCCCTTGACTATTCCCTTTTCCATTTCTCTTTACCATTTCCCTTTACCATTCCCTTTACTATTTCCCTTGACTATTCACATTGCTATTTCCCTTTACCATTCCCTTTTTCATTCCCTTCGCCATTCCCCTTGACCATTCCCTTTGCCATTCATTTGCCATTTTCCTTCATCATGCTCCTTTACCATTTACCTTTACCACTCCCCTTGCCATTCCCTTTACCATTCCTTTTGTCATTTCCCTTTATCATTCCTTTTACCATTCCCTATAGCATTCTCTTTACCGTTTCCTTTTAGCATTCCTTTTACCATTTCTCTTTACCATTCCGCTTTACATTCTCCTTTACCATTTCTCTTGACAATTCCCTTTACCATTTCCCTTTACCATTTCTCTTGACGATTCCCTTTAACACTTCCTTTTATCATTCTCCTTTACCATTTCCCTTGACTATTCCCTTTGCCATTTCCCTTTGCCATTCTCTTTGCAATTTCCCTTTACAATAATTTTCTTCTACAATGATTTCTATTTAGAATGTGAACAGCCATGATTTATGGGTTTTTTAAAAATGAAAATCAACATATCTCTGATTTTCTCGGAAACTATCACTTGCAGAAAAACATGTTTCAAACAAAAAATGTGTATTTCGATGATATATACAACTTTTGTTTCAAATATATTTTTTAATTTTGCATATTAACTGAGATAAACGCAAAAAAAACATGATTTTTATGGCTTTTTTATAATTTCACTATCCTATTATAAAAAGATGATCCTAAAAAAGGTCGAAAGTCGTAATCCCTTTTCCGTAATCCTGATTCGTCGCTTAGGTATCGATAGTGATCTTTGACAATCGATACTTGTCGTTTCTGTAATTCGCATTCGTCGCTTAGTTATCGATATGTAAGTTTCGATAATCGATACTTGCCTTCCCGCGCACATTAATCCAGCGTTGGGAAGTTGGAAGTCCAGCGTCACTTCATTTTCAAAAATTACAATAAAGCACAATTTTCTTATTTTTCAATGAAATGCATTAATCTTATAGGTCAATCGATTCATCTCGACGCAAGGAACCTTTATTTTCCTTACGTCAGCTTCGAACTTTGAATATTAGTGAAATAATATTATAGACCAATCGATTCGTCTCGACATAAAGAGTATTTATTTTCCTTACGTCAACTTAAAATTTTGGTTATTTGAAAAGTTAAAGTTAAAAATTAATTTTTGAAAATACAATTAACCACAACATCCTTATTTCTTAATGAAATGCATTAATTATAGAGGTCAATCGATTCGTCTCGACGTAAGGAACCTTTATTTTCCTTACGTCAGCTTCGAATTTTTAATATTATAGAAGTTATAGTTGAAAAACTAATTTTTTTAAATTAAATAAAACCATAACTTTGTTATTTTTCAATGAAATGAAATAATATTATAGACTAATCGATTCGTCTCGGTGCAAGGAACATTTATTTTCCTTACGTCAAGTCAAAATTTTGATTATTTGAAAAGTTATAGTCGAAAAAGTAATTTTTGAAAATACAATTAACCATAACTTTGTTATTTTTTAATGAAATGCATTAATAATATAGGTCAATCGATTCGTTTCGACACAAGGAATCTACGTTTTCTTTACATCATCTTTGAATTTTGATTATTTGAGAAGTTATAGTGAAAAAATGAATTTTAAGAAAATTATAAAAGTACATAAAACTTGTAAAATTAAATATTTTGTTAAACCATTGTAAGAAATTCAACTAGGTGTATAATGAAATAACTATGCAAAATGTCATCAATTTATCTCTACGCGTTTTCAAGAAATTGCAGGATCGTGACATACATCCATACACACACACACACACACATCCGAACAATTTTTCAGGACATCATGTTAGATATATTGACATTAAAATATATTGAAAAAAACATTTTTTAGGAAACTGGATTTTGTCACCACCACAAAGCTTCCTCTATGAGGAAGCAATATTTATTGGTTGCTATTTACGCACATTTTAAAATAAAAAAAAAATTTTAAGTAATACGTATGCTCAATTGATGTTACCGTAATAGTTATATTTCACTATTTCAATTAAAATTTTATTTATAATAAAATAATACTATTGAAATAGAGATCAAATATATAATATTTTCATATTCGTAAAACTTTTAATTATAATTTATAATAATCCTCGATTATCAATTTACGTGTCACTAGAGTTGGGAAGTTACTTTAAGTTTCTACGGAAAAGTTACGTGTCATTTTATGTATTGTCAGGCTTCTTTCTCTTTCACTCTCATTACGATTCAACGAATTGCGAGGCTATGGGACGCTATCCTCATTTTATTTTCTATAGTGCTATTATTTTATAAATAAAAATGGCGAAGAAGGAAAGAGGTGGACAAAAATAAAATTAACAAAAAGTTTATACTAAAAGGCATAAAACATAAAATAGTATCATACGATATTTATTTTAAAATATAAAGTAGAACGCGTGCTTTTGTGCAACTCTCATTGGTTGCTCGCTGAATAGTGAATTCAGTATACACTCGACGTTTCCAATAATAACTTTCCCAATATCAACCGCATTCCGTTTTCAATATCAACCAGCATGGACCTAAAATCTCACTTGATACCACTCTGCATGCGTTGCGCTCCGGCATCTGATTGGTTTCTATTTGCGCGCAGTTTAAAATTCTAAAAATATTATTTTATGTGAAATACGCATGCGCAATTGATGTGACGCATGCGCAATTGATGTGACATTTGAGAAAATAAATTTGGTTGATATTGGGAAATCCTCCGTCTTGGATTTCGTTGATATTTGGAACGTCGAATGTACTATATGGAAATGTTAAAGGGGAATAGCAAAGAGAAATGGTAAAGGGATATGATACAGGGAAATGGTTAAACGATATTCCAAAGGGAAATGTTAAAGGGGAATAGGAACGTGAAATGGTAAAGGGGAATGGCAAAGAGAAATGATAAAGAGATATGTGTCAAAATTTGCCAAGTGAGCCACCTATTTCCCGATGGCCGAGATTTTTCCGCCGTAAGTACTTTTTTCTATTCACAAGGATAAATAAAAAATACAATTTAAGCAGTATGGCGAAGTTCGAAATTTTACAACAGTTATTGTTAATAACATTTTTCTGCCGGAATTCGGTCATTATTTATTTTCTATCGATTCGCTTTATGGATTTTTCTAAATTTTTTAGTGATTAATATGGACTAGACACTCTTTCGATAGACATTTTTTTTTTTCAATAAACGTAATTTGTTGAAAATATAAACAATTTATTTAAACAAATGAAAATAATTATAACTTTCCTATCGAATTTTTCGTTCTTCATCATTGAGTACGAAGCTCTATTTAATAACAAATTTAAAAAAAAAAGAAAACATGAAAACTTCCACGGGGTCCCAAGTTATTGCTATTTTTTGCTAGGCGCGCAGCGGGCATCGCCCGTGTCGCGCGGGCCGCGGACTTGATAAGCGTGAAGTTTTCCCATGTGAGAATGAGAAAACTGCATGTTAGACGTGGATGAAAAGATGAAACAAATGAACGCTGGTTACAATATGTCTGAAGCAACATTGTATGGGTCTTTATGCCCGCTGCGCGCCTAGCAAAAAATAGCAATAACTTTGGACCCCGTGGAAGTTTTCATGTTTTTTTTTTTTTTTTTAATCGTTATTAAATAGAGCTTCGTAATAAATGATGAAAAACGAAAAATTCGATAGAAAAGTTATAATTATTTTCATTTGTTTAAATAAATTGTTTATATTTTCACCAAATTACGTTTATTGTAAAAAAAAGAAATGTCTATCGAAAGAGTGTCTAGTCCATATTAATCACTAAAAAATTTAGAAAAATCCATGAAGCGAATCGATAGAAAATAAATAATGACAGAATTCAGGCAGAAAAATGTTATTAACAATAACTGTTGTAAAATTTCGAATTTCGGCAAACTGCCTAAATTATATTTTTTATTTATCCTTGTGAATAGAAAAAAGTACTTACAGCGGAAAAATCTCGGCCATCGGGAAATAGGTGGCCCTCTTGGCAAATTTTGACACATATGATAAAGGGAAATGGTAAAGGGGAACGGTAAATGGGAATGGCAAAGGGAAATGGTAAAAGGATATGGCAAAGGGAAATGGTAAAGAGAAATGCCAAAGGGGAGTGGTAAAGGGAAATGGCAAAGAGAATGATAAAGGGAAATGGAAAATGGAAAAGGGAATGGTAAAGGGAGATGGCAAATAGAATGGTAAAGGGAAATGGGAAATGGAAATGGTAAATGGAATGGGAAAGGAAAATGGTAAAAGGATATGGTAAAAGGATATGGCAAAGGGAAATGTTAAAGGGAAATGGCAAAGGGAATGGTAAAGGAAAATGGCAAAGGGAATGGTAAAGGGAAATGGCAGGGGGAATGGTAAAAGGGAATGGTAAAGGGGAACAGTGTGAGTAGGTAAAAAACCGAAACCAATGGAGATATTGGAAATTTCACCATGAAAATAAAAGCGCAAATTTTAATTATCATATTCGTAATCAATCAGGGTGTCAAAATACATAAGTATACGGAGCCGGAAGAAAATCGGAGGTACACCCTTTTCGGAAGTTTACCCTTATTATTTAAAATCAAAAATAGTTGTAGTATGTAACTATTTAGATTATACAATTAGGAAATTTTTTTTATAAATATATATTATTCTTTGAAAGTTGTTTAAGTTTTTAAAATACATAAAAATCTTAATTATAAATGTTATAAAAGAAGAAATAAAATATCATAAATTATAACATTTAGAGACAAAGTAAGTGCACGCGCGAAGTACGCGGTCGAGCTATCTAGTGAAAATAAAATTGGCGGCAATTTTCACTATCATATTCATAATCAGCAAGTCAAAATACATAAGTATACGTAGCCCAAAGAAAATCGGAGGTTTCCGGTTTTCGAAACTTTATCAATTTTCGCTTAAAGTATCTCCGACTGCTGTCTGCAATATAGATTGATAACTTTCTCATTCAAAATGGGCTTGTCTTGTCATGTGGCTGATTATCATGAATGTCATTCGCTCGATAATCGAACAACATGAACGTAATATCGAAACGACCGGGCCGCCGCAAAATGACATATTAAGCAGAACTGCCCATTGTTACGTGGTATGATTGATGATTTCAACCACTAGCGTGGGCGTGTTATTTCGGAAATTGTATATAACGGAAATATAAATTTCTCTAGGTGTATACAAATTCGACTCACGAACATTTTAAATGACATCACTTTAAGAACTCCAGTAGCGTATGGGTCGTAGCAGCACCCTTTACCCTTCCCTTCAAAAGACCCTGCCGTTGTCCACGTGCGTAAATAAATGGACAATTTAGAGATATTCAGGATACATAAAGTTTGTGTAGACAGTAAAATCAGCGTTGAAGGTAGTATAGTAGATACGCCACTGCGCCACTGAGTCAACGAAATCAGGCAGTCGGACAGGCTCTGGTGAGCAACCACGAACATTGCCTCGCCTAGCATACAAATGATGAGCATAAACATGTCATTAACTGCCGGATTTATATCACAAATACACTCTAAGCACAGGTGACCGAACAGAGGCTCTCAATTTAAAGATTACTCTATTATAGTGCTTCTGAAAAAAAGTCGAATGATATATGACGTATGTGTCTGAGTGCTAAAAAGATTAACTGTAAGGTTCACGAGAGAGAGAGAAAGAGAGAGGGAGAGAGAGGTGGGGAGAGGGAGAGCGAGAAAGATTTTATGAATAATGCTGACTGAATTCTATTCGACACAAATTGATTGTAGATTATAACAATTTTTAAAACAAGCTGGTTTGAGAAAAGACTGGTTATAGTAGAAAAATCAAAACGAAGTGAAACGTTACTTTTCATTTCATCAAGGCAAAACTGTTGGATGGAATTTCCAATTTATAATCCATAATTGCGACTCTCAAGCCAATTAGAGTCAAGTTTTTTGTTAGAAGCCGTCTTCTCGTCTTTGGTGCCTGCATACGAAATATGTGCTCCCTCTCTTCGTATACACTTGATTTATGCAATGTGCTGACGTGGCGCGGTGAAATAAAGAAGAATGAATAATATTAGCTTTCCGAGGGTGGCGGCAGACGAGAGGATTCGTATAGAAATCCAACGGGTCTTCGCGAGTAAGCTTTCTAAATAATTCAGAGAGGATGAAGATGAAGAACCGCGGTCTGACTTATATGTCGGTTTTACACCGCTAGGATGATGTAGGTCGTTCCGTTTCTCATGGAAGAAATTCAAAATTCGAGCTGGGGTGATATTTCAAATAAATATTGCCGAGGATGATTTAATGAAGAATAAAATATATAAATAATGCACTAAGTGTCCTTTGCTTCATTTTAAGTGATGGCGAACTCAAAAATTCAAGGAAAGATATTGTTCAAAAATTGTGTTCAGATAACAGTAATTTTATATATCATCTATGACACTGTGACAGATTCGTATAGGTACAACATTCATTAAGTAGACTAATTAGCTCTTGGGACGCTACTGGATAAACTTTTCAGGGTCATTTGAATCAATCGTTCATTAAGAAACTCGTTTCAGTCCATGCAAGTTCTTCCTTAAAGGTGGTTTACCTCTAGAAGACGCTCTTCAATACCTTGGAAAGTGAATCGTGCTGGTTTGAGTATTGCAAATTTAGTGAGCAGCCTCGAGGGAACATAATCATAAGGTGCCAGCAGATTGAAAGTTAATTGCGGTACATGGGCCGGATCCTCGTGTTATCAGAATTCGAATCGATGATGATGCGACAGGGATGACGTCGGCAAATTATTTATCGCCGTACCAATTAACATTTACGGCGTTATTACTCGCTGCAGTGTAATTAAGTAGATCTTTACAGGAAATGGTTGGCCCGAACGCTTAATTATCTTCTAATGAACCAACTCGTATCGAATCGACCGTCGATGAAGACGTCCCGGAGCTAATTGCTGTTTCGATGTGTCGCACAGAGTCTGGAGAATGAGCGTGCGGGATATTACATGCGTGTGTGCCTCAGAGCCAATCATGTGAAAGCTAATGATACGTCCAGAGAAGACCAAACACAAGCTAGCAGTAAATTCACTAGATTTATGACTTTATTAACATTTTTATTCCAAGTTTAATCACATGCTCAGCAATCATGTGGATATGAAAAGAGAAACATTGATAAAAAATTAATCATCTATTCAAGATATTTACATCATTATGATTTATTTCCAGCTTTTTCAAGTGCGATAATTTTTTTTTATATATAATCAAGAGTAGGTATAAACAACTGTAAAAACAATACGTGGCAGCACTTATCGCTCTTTTCTGACATTAATAACTCTTTCGAGAAACAGATGTTGCCATAGGGGCAACATATATTCCCACACGCCAAGATTTCGTGACCAGATGCATTGGATCACGAAGCGCTGACCCTCTTGCAGCCGTTTAATTTCGTGACGGCGGTCGTACGTGTTTTCGCGGACATTATTAAAAAAAATAAGAGTTAACGGTGGCGGCGGGAACTGCGGCTTCCCTGCGCAGATTTTTCGTGACAAGATAAGCCACGTCCTGTTTATTCTGCTGGGCGTACGAAGATGCTCGTTAAGCCTTTTGGTGGCGGCCTATCGCACGAGCAGTACGAGCACCCACAAAACCATATATCACCTCGCATAGGGGTACGAACAGGTCTGAAGAAGACAAGGATTTTACATCGAAAACTTTTAGGTGTTCGCTGTGCTGTAATAACAGACAGAAAACACCAAAAAGATTAGGTGTTCACAAAACACATTCGAATTTACAATTTTTTGAGTAAATCCCTAATAATTATGTTGCCAAGGAACAATTATGTTTGCAACTTATTTAGGATTTTAGAAATATTTTCAAACTGTAAAAAGACTAAGACGGATTTCACAGGTATATAAGCTAAGCTCTTTATTTTCGTCGTAAAATAATTCTTTGAAACTTCTTAAATCTTAACCACACTCTTATTTCAACATTTTACGTGTTTATTGAGTTGAACGACAAGTCACAATATGCTTGTACGTTCTAATCTAGACTTCAATGGCCTGCAAAGTTTATAATCCTCTTTGTTGTACTTTGGTACGTTCTTTTTGTACCTATTTTTATAACGGTCCAGCTTAGGACAATTATTCCAGATTGTACGCAAATGTTTACTATCATCCAAGCTAAGGGGAAACCTTGACCATCCCAAACTGTAACTTCATTATAAAATCTTTAGCAAATGTTGGTAATAAGAATCATGCATTTTCATTAGATATCAAATATATATGATACTGTATACCTTTTATTTTATTCACATCAACTTTAAAATATGATAAATTCAAAGTTTTTAGTTGAAAAATGAATTTTTGAAAATTACAAGTAATCATAGGTAATCTTTCTTACTTCCTCTACTAGGAAGCAACAGAATACAGTCATATCTTAGTGTATAGTACATTCCGTTGTAGATTCAGAGATTAGAATTTTGTTTTCGCGAATCAGATTGATGTGCAAAACTTAGACGAGAAGAACGGTTACACGCTGGTTGTGCAAATCCAACTTCCGAACACAACAGATTTCTTCTTCGCTCGGTTTTCGATAGGCGATTACGTAGTAGTATATATACATAGGTTGCTCGATTTTTCAAGTCAGTCGACAGGTACGAAGATACGATATCTGCGACTTTCGAGAAGCACGCTCTCATGAATGTCGACAAGGTCCTGATCTCGCGATCAGCAATGTATCAGCAAACGGCATTAACCAAGAATCGGTGGTTAAACGAGGTGCAAAGCAATAATAGTAGCACAAGTAATGGTTGGACCTGTGAGAGGATCTCGATCTCAAGAAAGTGCAGCAAAATCTGCATTGCAGACGCCTTGCTAAAAGTCTTGCAAATTAAACTCAGCAAGATTTCACGTCAGATGAAATTGAGAATTACATACAATATATATTCTTAACTTTCACAAACTCTCTAAAAATATGAATAATTTAAATAAAAAATTGTCATTACTGAAATGAAAAAAAGGCAAGGCAAAAAGTAATTGGGAAGGTCAATATTTCCTTTTACAAATGGCTTGATGTGATAGTTTTGATGGTATAGTGAAACGAACAGGTTTGGATCCTTAAAGATCTTGAAGTTCAAGAAGTTGAGCTTGCGGAAGTTAAGAACCCTGCTTTCAATTAGCCCAGTCGAAACTATCGATTCGCTGGCACCCGATAAACTAACGAGGAGCCGGGCCCCCACACGAACGGTGTTCAAGGAAACCCACACTTTCTAGTAAGGTGAATTATGCTCTACCAAAGCTATAACTTAGCCACATGGAGTTAATGCGTGCTTGTGTAATCTTGCCTCCCGGCAGGGCCTTCCTTGCTAATGAGTAGGTGTTGGTTGGACATCCTGACACGTTTTACGACTCACCAGTTACCTCTATACGCCTTGGATAGATAGAGCTACATGGCAACGGCAGCCGCCGATGCCGCCAGGGAAGATTGGATAGGACCCTCGATGTGATTTACTATGGTCCGCCCGTACGATTTCATCCGTAGTAGAGCATCGAAGAGGGTGTATCGGTCGGTCGTTACTCTTTTGCTCTTGTCGAGTTGGATCGACTTGTCGATCTGGTGAGGATTAAAAATTACGATCGATACTGATTTAAAGTCGTCAGACTCGAGTCGTGAAAATCCTTCGTGTATATCAATGCCAATTCGACGTGTCTCATTGATCTTCCTTTATACGTTTTCCAATGCGACTACTATATGGCAGGACAACCCAATTTATTTTGGACGTTATCCTCAAGCGCGCATCCCAAGTCCTGCTGCGACTGTGAGAATCTGTGGAACTAAATGGCTGATAAAAAATGAGAGTCGAATACTGAAAACGTTTGTTTAAGCAGTTAGAGCTCATTTCATTGGCTGAATTTCTGTCAAATCCAATTCCAGAAAACTTTTGTATTTTCTTCAGAGGCGAGATCCTTACCAGAATTCTCCAAAGGAGGGTCCAGAACGTTAACGTCGGATGCGCTATTTCGGTTCGCGCCGTATTCGCTCGTAAAAGTCGCCCATCCTAATTAACAACCGTGAAACCAGGTACCGGACCATCTGATACGATACCACAACGAGGAGAGTATAATCTGCTCGTTACCAACACGAAGGTCCCCGTAGGCAACTCTGCATAGTCTGCTAAACCATTTCAGATCTGTTTTTCAGTTTGCAAGGCATTCGCAAAAATCATCTGACACAAAAAAAAATAATCAAAAAAGCAGACCGAAATAATTACGCATAATTCAGGGCAGTTTCAATTACGGAGAGTAGAGGTGAATCAATTTCTAACAGCGGAACAAAGTGAAATGCACTATCGACCATCAGCTATAAACGAAGATACAAACTACGGCATATGTCGTAACAACCCTAATGGTGACGACGGCGACTCATGCATTGCTGCTGGTGATAGAGGCAGCCAGTTCCGCTTTATGATCCCATAAATATTTCAATAGGATCTTAAATTACCTCGTCCCCGAGTCCACCGAGGTACCGGGTTACGACGTACGTTTTATCCGCTCGAGTTTTCGGTGGAGACGTTAGTGTTATTTATGAGCTCGTTTATCAATGTGGCACCCCTTTCCCCTATCGTTGAGCTCGAAGCAGACTATCCGCCAGTGCGAAGCCAATCCCGAGATATATCGCTTCGATACGAATCCGGCACGGAGAGGCCACGAAGTGAGCAGGGCTGCTGATCCTTCTTTCAACTTTCGCCCGGGGGGCCCAGAGTTGCAGTTAGAGGTTCCCGCGGTGATAAATGCTCGTAAAGAATCGTGCGATAGCGGCAATTAGTGGCTCCTCGTTTGTCTCCTTGTCTTCCGTAGCTGAATGGGTCCGTGCCCAACAGGGCGCTTCCTCTGATCCATACGAATCGCTCAATAACTTCCAAGTCACATCAGCTTCCGGTATTTTTCTTCTCTTCGCACACAGCTGCATTCCGAATCTTTCTCATATATCTGCATTTCCTTCCCTGCTGATAAAATGATTCCGATTTAAAATCCCCTGTCAGTTGCCATATGAAACAAATTTAATCAAGAAAATGTAGACTTTGGAAAGTTTTGACTTCTATTCCCCAATCCAAAAGAAGATCACAGTCACGACTGCTCTCGTAGTAAGATAAATCGTGAAAGAGTCGACAGGGTGCGCAACCCATTTTGTCGCCGACAGCGTAGTGAATAAATGCCCGATCACTTTGCCAGCCAGTCAAGGGGGTGAGAAACCTACCCCTTCTCAATTCGTGTGTTCATATCGGCACCCCGAAGCAAAATATTCATTATTCTATTTTGCCAACATAGTCAACATCCAGATTTTCAAAAATTTCATTATAACAAAACAATCCCTAGTTGATTATTTCCTTCTCCTGTTCCTCTATTTAAATAAATATAAATTATACCCGGACTTAATCAGAAGTGGATTACATTTACCTTCCCTTCCTTCCCCAGACGACTGCTTACAACTGTTCATATGCGGTTTGTCCTCAAAGCATCAAAAGCGTCTGGCTCAAATGTAAACCGTAAACCATTCCACAACGAAATAATGGAACAACGCACAGAAAAGACGAGGGAGTGGAGTCGCCTCAGACAAAGATAAATAAATGAAGGAAACGTCGCTCGCGCACAAAGAGAAGCAATATCCTTTCCTTTAGCTCGTGGACCAACGCGGGGAGCTAACAGCGACTGTAGTAAACAAGCCGCTTTTCTACAGAAACATGGTGTGCTTGCAGTCTTGCCTCTCTTATCCTTTCGACTTGCATCACGTTCTATTCGCTCTATTCCTTCGAGCCTGACGTCTTTCCTCGTCGAGTCATTCCAGGCTCTTTTACCACTACAAACCACTCCCGACCCTCATCCCGACCCCAACTTCTGCTTACCGTCCACGACCACCCTCTCGCACCTCAATCCATTTTCTCTTATTCTCAGAGACTACTTCACTTTGCTTTTCTTTAGTGACGCACAAGTACCGGTGTTTACACTGGGCCACTTAATTCACTGTAGCCTCGTACCCAGCAATTTTCTCTCTACTGTCTTCTTTACAACCACAAACATACACACCTTTTGTTTTGACCGACAAGAAACGGCAAAGTACTGAAACTCTCTAGGCCAAGATTTTTTTATTTATGAGTTGTATATTAGAGTGGAATGAAAAAAAATTAGGTATTAGACATTCTTCCCATGAAGAAAAATGCTTGGTTATAAACTCATCTTAATTCTCCATATTTTTGTGACTTTTTCTTGCCTTTTATGACGATAATTAATTTATTTATTAATGTCTTTTCATCTATCATCCGCATTTCTTTGATCTTTATTTAATGCAACATAAATAAGTTTGATACAAACGTGAGTTAAATATTAGTAAAAATTGCATGTGTTGAAGTATTGTTCAAAGACTCAGTTGACACTACTCTCTTCAATATGTGGTACGTATCCGACATTATCTGATAACCGGTATAGCTGACGAAGTGGAATCATTATTCAAAAGGACACACGCTCAGAGGGCACAGGCAGTTTTGTAACGGAAGACGTCCGACAAATGGGGTTGTTCCGCGGACAGCCGGGTTATCTCGGTCAGTCGTCGAGTAGCCACCCCACTAAATCACTCGCTTTTCGCCCTCGTTTCAACCCCACGTTGGCATCCACCATCTCGATAAAGCCTGGAAGCCTCACGTTCTACTGTTTTCTCTTTTTTCCGAGAAAAACTGTTTTCTCAGCTCCTCCTTTATATGAAGGACCGAAAGCCATTCTTTATATCAAAATTCAAGGCACTGGAACGAAAGTTTCATTAATTTCAACATCATTCTAAAAAATTCTTTCCTTCAATCAATTCAATTTAACTTTATTAAACAGTACTATTATTTTCAGACAGAACATTCATTAGCTGCAAATCGATTAGTAGGTGAAAGGTTTATTAAAAAATTAATTGTTCCATTTGTTGAAATGTTAATTACTACTTGCATTAAATGAAAAATGCAGAGCATTTACTCAAACAGCAGATTTCAATTTTCATTTGTCGTTGAATCTGGAACTGATTTTATCATTTGTCGTCAAGGTTGAGGGACTGGAAAGTTCCATTAAATGTGCACAGACATGTATGTTTGATAACTATTCCGCAGAAAAATGATAGCAGTTGACTGATTAATAATCGTTTAGAAGATGGATGGTTGAACATATAGATGTGGGTAAGACAACATTTCTCTCGCTTACTCGATCCTCAAGGCTGCTTGAGTGATCACCTTCATTCATCATTCAGACAACATGAGTTCATCTCATCAAGTACCTCATAGCCACACATAGTATTAGTATCATTTCTAGGTTGATCTACAGCCTGAGATATTTAGATGCCAAATGATCGCTCCAGATTAATCGTTCTAGTAGCTATCTGACCTAAATTCTGTTAGAAGTTTTCTGTCATACTTTATGAAATAAAATATACTGTGCGATTTCCAAAGTCAACGGTTTAAAGAAACAGGTCAAAATAGAATATTGTAATTCCATTTCTATCTACCTTTTTTCCAGCAAGGATACAACAACCTTCGAAAGACAACCACAAAGAAAGTCAATTTGAATCCTCGAACACCAGAATACTGATAAACCTCAACTGACCGAAAAATACGATCTGTAGTGGCTGAACGAGAAGGAAAAAGCTAAAGTGAAGCGGAACAGGACGGAATGAAGAAGAGAATGAAACGAAGGAGCGCCGAAGCTCGCGGAACGAACGAGTGAGGTGGGCCATGGATTTATATCCTGGCCAACCACTTTGAGCCATCAGCGGCTTGTTTGAAGTGCACTGCAGCCTCGCAGACGTTATAAAGACAAACTATGCCTCCGGCGAAGTCATTCCCCACCACTTTATGCCATAATTCTTCGCCGATCTTGGCTGACTCTCTCTCTCCCTCTCTCTCTCTGTCGTTTACACTCGCAACTGAGAGTAAACTTGGATCTACAGACCTCTCTCACTTCCTTTACGGTTACTGCCCGCGGGTAATCAAGATGGTTCTGCTTATGTACAACCGCTATGGGAGGCGGAGTCAGGCTGCCCTCCGTGGGCAGGACTAACGCAAATGACTCTTCCAAGCAAGATGGCGTAGCTTGCTAGTGCCCGCGAGGTGCTTTTATATTTAGCATGCACTATAAGCTCAGTGCGTGCGTGCTCTATTGCGCAAAGCGCCGAACATCATGCACTTTCTGCACCAAGTTTTGACGAACTTGAGGAATCGATGACTCCATTAGAGTCTGTGTCATATGAAATTACTTTTTAAAAAATAGTTCACTGTCTAGATATTTTGCATTATCCGAGTATTTTAGTAAGCTGTACTTGTACTTGCTTCAGAATCCTCTAAAAGACGTGGATTCCAGATACATTATTGCGTCAGGGTTTAGGTACACAGAAGCGGAAGTTGAAACAGTCACGACAAATGGTGAGGAAGGGGGTGAGGTGGAGGGAATCCAAGACAGTTTTACAAAGACAGATTCTCCTCGTAAAGACGTCGAGACCACCTCCGCAACTCTCACCCGGTTTCGCGAAAGCGTTACGAGGTCCCGAGGATTCACAAGTTACAATGTTACCTTTCTCCCTTGAGACTTACCATGTACGAAAACACAAGGGTCCGCTGACTCCAGCCAGCACACCGAGTTATCACTCAGCGCGTTCTTCTCGACCTGTTAAATCTCCACCTGCGAACCCCCAACCTAGAGTTACTTCATTGCTGCGAGCTTCACTTTGTTTTTCCGCTCTCCAGCTCAAGTTTCCAGACAGACAAATTTGCGATTACTCTTATCCAAACATCTAAAAAGAGCGAAGACTATTTGTTACACTATATAGAATAAAATGTTTCCACTTCTTATTTACGATTTTGGTATTTATTTTATTCATACTAAGCATACCTTAAACATTTATATTAAGACTTTAACCTGATTATTATTTGTGAATGGATTTCATATTTTTTGTAGGGAATTCGCCGATGCTCTTCAATTATGAAATACCGAGTGTTGACACACAAAACGTGGAATACGAAATCGTTGGGCTGGTGCGGTTCAGTGTAACTGAACGAAAAGATATCTGGCGTCTGAACGACGAATTTATTCTTTCAAAGGGATGAAGAGTGATCGCGCGCCTTCTCACAAGCTCGTAATTCCACGCGGGCAATGACCGGACGGCACTCTCTTTCTGCAACTTCAACTACGGCGAGGACGATAGAGGATTGGCATTGAAGTACTTCCAAAACGAAAAGAATCTGTCGGTAAAGCGGGGCCGTAGATCTCGCGGCGCCGTTGATGTGACACGCTGACTCTTTCTCCCTTCCGTTGACTCGATGCCCGTCTGTCACGAGCCGTCATTAAGCCAAAGCCAGATTCCTATCTGAACGGACGACCGGGTTGAATCTCGTCGACAGTGGCTTGTGGCTAAAGCAGCCGACGAATCCCAGGGTCAAGGCTTCGACAACCTCTCGTCTGTTACCTATCGATCAGTGTCGTCGTCCTGTTCCACCCGACTACTCGTCTCAAGCTAAATTCACAGTAAGAACCCGATGACGGACGTAATTAGTGGCTAACTTAAGTCCACGCTTTTCGGCGCTTCTCTGCTAAGTTAAATATACGAACAAGTGAGACGTAGAATTGGTAGTATGTATTGCGACTGTGTATGTACACTATAGAGACCATACGAGTAACCAGACATTTCAACACATTCGCTTTTTAGCCTCTTTGAAACTTTTGAATTTAGCTTCCGCCGGAATGCTTCAACAACATTCTCCTCATGTCTCTCTTTCTGTCTCAAAAGAGTTTCGTAATTTTTCAAGTTTTTGGAATATTTACCAATTTTCACCGCGATCGCTCGTCTTTCTCCTTCGAACTTTCCTCTCTTTCAGAAATTCCCTCAAATTGTACACAAAATTAATTTTATGCCACTTCTTAAAAATAATTGACACCACTGGAAGTCGCCATCTTGGTTAATTGATGAACCCAAACTGGCTCATGTGGCGCTGACATCGCAACTTTTGTAACACGTTTCTGATAAAAATTAACAAGATAGAGACGAAAAGTAACTCATAAGGTTAATTTCTATTACGACGAACTTTTAACCTGAAGTGGGCCTCTTTATCTCTTTTTTCTGTTTTACGAAGAAAAGATTCTCCTAAACTTGTTGAACTTCATTTTACACGGTGAAAGAATGCTTGCAAGCATTAAGAGCGAGAATAAGAGGATTTAAAATGGTTACTTTAGTCTAACTTATCACAACTATGTCACCATTTCATCTTATTACTGGCATTATCACGAGCTGAATGTGACTTGGAATTGCTTAATTAGATGCCATCCTTCAGTTTCAAGGATGCTTTTGTGAGTGCGTTGAGACGTCAGGATCAGAGATGAAAGTATCCGCTTACGAGTTCGGGAACAATCGCTCGACTGCTGTCTGTTTACTCAGCGGAGTGGAGATTTCAAGATATTCCATAAATGTAGCATCACGAAGAGCCTTGCGGATGTTGGAGAACAGGTAAGCAGTGGAGCGCCATCAATCCTGCTAAGACATAGACGAAGAGCCGTGGTCCGCAGCAAAGCGATCCGACATCAGTCCGCCAGTGGCAGAAGAGCTCGGGTTGTCGTCGTCGTCTTCGCCGTCGTTTGCAAAGCGAAGACGAAATGTTCCCCGAGGTTGGAGATCATTGCTTATACTGCTTAGACTCAGTTGAAACTTCGTTTGCTTGCCAAACGAGCATGTGTCTTCAACCATTGATTCGAACCCACCGTCATCAAACGCCGAAAAACTTTCATCCCTTCAAGTAGCTGTTAAGTGATCCACCGATTTGAACTGTCTCAGTAATTAAAACTTTATCGAAAATGTGATGAATATTATTCTTAAAGAAAATTCTTGCTTGTACTTCTGTCGCGGTTGTACGAAAACGAAAATACGACATGGAGCACAGCCAAAATAGAAGACTTTATTTCTGTAAAACTAAATCACATGAATTATCGATCAGAGAACATGTGTCATGTTCCGCTCCTTGTAAAGTGATAATGCGACTCTGATATTCCTGCTTCCTCCGGTTTCAAGAACTTAAAAGGTCGACAGGCACCAAAGAATGACAATGACTTCCTTATATACTTCACGAGACAAGAAATGCACAACTCTTGCGGTTTGTTTTTCTCATGCATGGACGTAACCAGTGATATAAAAAATTGAATGCAAAATATTAGCAACAGACATTTTTCTCTGAATTAAAGTTAAAGACAATAATGCTCTTCTAGAAAAATCCAGTATGATTTACAAAAGAAACGATATATGCCTGCCTATTTAATTTCTATTTCTCCTGGTTAACTTCTTCCTCGAAAAAGGTGCTTGCCGTATTGAGTTGATCACGTATATGGCCTTAAGTTGAAGATAAAGTAAAATACAAAAAAGTAAATCCTTAGGAGCAAAGAAGCTCCCAAGAAGAGCAGGACATAATGAAACCATTAGGAAGCGACGTCACGTAGACACGTATCCCCGTATGTTACCCCTCTCCTACAATAAAGACCTGACATATTTACGCATCAATACTGCCTATATATATCCAAGCTATCGGTCGTGTATCCCTTGTGCGTATATAAATTAACAAGACGAGTCAAGCAATAAGTAGTAGCCTTAAATAGTAAATAGAAAATTCCAGTCAATTCCAGTAGCAGCAGACGCGAGACATAGCCGGGATCAAAGGCGACCGACCAGCTCGAAACTCCTGCAGCTAGTCCTTCTTTTTTGGTTCGCTTCGGGAAGGTAATAGATCCTCTTTCTGACTTTTATTATACCAGAAAAAGCTTGTCAGATCCAACTGGGGGCCGGTCTATTACGTACGTATAAGAATGGGCGATGCGATGCGGCCGTCAAGTAGGTGGAGTAGCTCCACCGAAAGAGTACCATGAAAGGGCGGAAACGGAGGATTCACGTGGATCAAGAACTTACTCTGGTCGTTAACTTTGTCCGCTCAACATATCGTAAAAATGACATTGTCCGATTTCATGTCTCTCACTCACGAATTATCTTGGCTGCTGAAATTTTTCCAGATTTACGGAATGTATTCATTTCCCTCGGAAGACTTTGACGCCCTTTTGCATACCTGAAACATTTATATTAAGACTTAAAATAAGTCTGTGAACGCAGACATGTCAGGGTGAAACAATACAAGACACTTCGAAGTTTCCGAATTGAAACCGACTCCTTTTTAGATTCTAATATCTTAATCTATGAAAAGATAAAACGTAAAACCTAAAATAAGAATTTGCAGAATCAGTACGCAATAAATCTTCAGGAAAATAGCACTATGTTTGCATGTAAAAGCGATGTCACACGTCACCAAGTTGGCCTGAGATTATAAACGAGAGACTGGCTGGCCAAAATCAGAAATTGTCTGTTCCGGTCGTCAGTGCGTATATATACTTGGCACTGTTTGAGACGAACTATTAATGACGAGACGTTAATTTACTTGAGCAGAAGGAAAATGTCTGTTGCTTAGCGCTGTCGCTGTCTGGTGCTATGGGATCCTATGTATCAAGATGATGAATGATACATATCTTGCAAGCTGGGTGCAGATGCACGCGAAGATCGAATCAGGTCGATCGCTCACCGCCGCTAGGCTAAAGGATTCTCATTTATTTCCTACGCAGCTAAGAGCCAACTATCTCCCAAAACTTGATTTTATACCTAATATCCTGATAATCATTTAAATCGTTTCGAGAAATATCTAAGAATCTTTCAGTATAATATCTATTAAAACAAATCTCTCTAATTAGTAGAAATGAGTCTTATAATTTCCTAAGATTCTACATTTCAGGTTGTCAGCGAACAGTAAATTATGATAGAAAATTTATCAAATGATGTATAAGAGAAAGCTTGCTATTCTTGTATACATCTTAAGTTATTCACTTAATACACATTTATATATACGTGATAATTTTGAAAAGGGGAGAAGGGTTTTGATTGGAAAATAAAAGGGAAGGCTTGTTTGGAAAGGAGAAGAGACGTTTTGGTTAAAAAGAGGAAGAGTTGACTTCTGATTGAAAAGGGAAGTGGGGATTTGGTTAAAAGGGCGAAAGCGATTTGGTGAGAAAGATAAAGGGGTTTTGGTTGGAAAGGAGGACATTACTTTTTACATTCTCATCAGAGAAGGTATTAGATTTGTGTAAAATTTGACCCCCCCAGTTTTTGTCAAATGTCCACGTTTTGGGACCCCCTGAACCCGAAAAACAGGTTTTTACGAATGTGTGTGTGTGTGTGTGTGTGTAGATTTTTAGTTTGTGAGCACGATAACTTTCGAAAGAATTGACCGATTGGATTGTCCCTTGGTATACTCTTTTAGTGTCCTAAAATGAAGCTCAAGTTTGTTGGCCAACCATTTTGGATAAAAATTCAAAAAGTGGGAGCATTTTGAAAAATTTTGAAACCACTTTTCTTTTTAATCTAAAAATTATAATGACGTACGTTCGTATTACTCAAAAAGTTGAACAATTTTTCTTAATGACTTTTTTTGATAAAAAAAAAATTGAGAGACATAACATTTTGAAAATCCAAAAAAATGAAAGAAAACATAAATTAGAAGCCAAACAACGCACGATATGAAAAAAAGTTTAAAGATGAAAAATGTTTCTTTTTGAACGCCCTATAGGATCCGCATAACAGCTTTTTGAATTTCCTTAAAAAATCGAAAATTCAAATTTTCAGCCAAAAAACGCGAGATGCAGAGAAAATGATAAGAAACATAATTATTCGCCTTAAAAAGATCTACAAGTTCCCTTTGGCCATTTTTCAATAGGATGAGTAGTTTTCGTTTTAATCCTGAAAAATATTGATAAACAGAGCCGAGCGCGGAGCGCGAGGTTTAAATCAAATATCGAGCGCGAAGCGCGAGTGCCCTGATGAGAATGTGCTCCTTAAGGTCGATAGAACCTTAAGTAAATTAGTTAAATTTTGCATTCAAAGCTGTAATTTAATTTAATTTAAATTTAATTTAATTAAATTTTAAAAAATTTATAAAAATATAAATTACAAATAAAAAAAAATAATATAAAATTAAAAAATATAAATTATATATACAAAATATATAATTTAATTAAATTTAAAGAAAAACATATAGGTTCAAGCGTCCTGTAAAGCGCAAGCTTCACGAAGGGCACAAAAGCGCGCGAAGCGCGCAACACGGAGCGCGAAGCGCGCGATGAGAATGTGCCCGCGAAGCGGGCAGATTTTTTATTATATAGACATATTGTATATTAAAAGATTTTTTTCTGCAGCGTCACTCGCTCATGTTGTTCTTTTATTTTGAGGTTTTAGATATCCTGTCTCAATTTGTGGAAGGTTCTTGAAAGGGCGATCGCTCCCTTTTGAAATGAGTAACACTATCAAGGTGGACCGTGTCGCTTTACACACATGGGAAAATGGACGGACGCTAGCAAGGGACAACTCTCTAAATTACCTTCGATGAGTAGACTAGACAACAAAGGCGCGTGTTTTGCTTCTTCACTCTGGCTCCATTTATCTCGGCAGACACAATGCAGCCCGGATTTGACACATCTATCAGCGCACAATGTTCGACCCTGCCCGTGCCATTCTTTACCCGCCTTTCCCCTCACCTGAATCTCCTGTCAGAACAACCTTCGAACGCACCGCAATCTTCCTTCACCGGGAGAAAACTACCACCCTTGTGATTCTTATGAATCTTGTCAAGTTCAAACCTTGTGTGGACCAAATTCTCCTCGTAATTGCTTTTTTTCACAGATACTCGTGTATTAGGTACGCCTTTTATATGAAGCAATTTGATACGTCGCCGATCAAATGATGAAGGATACAGAGTCCTTGATATGTGAATGGTAGTGTGATAGATTATATTTTAGTAGTGATGTTCTCTAAAAAATACATGATCAAAAAAACTCGCAATTTTTATATTTTTATTGTTAAAATTCGTCAAAATCCACAGAAATTTTATGAAATCTCATAAAATTATTGACAATCATAAGCATATATAAAAGTAAGAATCATAAGCATAAGTAAAACTGTACAATTTATATTTGCTTCCAAAGTTGTTTCTTTATTAAACTATAACACATGCGCAACATTTCTGTAAAGTTCTTCTTTAAAACAATTTTTCAAAATCAGATTAAATATCCAAATGCAACAAATATTCTTATTATTCTAAAGTAATGGATTTGACTTTATGACTATATCAAAGATTTATGTATAAGAGTTTACTGATGATAAAGACGTTACCAAAGCAAACTGACAGGCAAATATTAATTAAGATAGCAGTTGATACATCTAGCAAATACATGCAGTTTGTAAAGCGACAAAAGAATTGTAATAAATTGCAGAGTAATCAATGGCACGAGTTCAGGGGTCATAACGAGATCGGAGCCATAAAAATAATAAAATGGCGACTCAGCATTTCAGCCCATTATAATGTCCTATTTTATTTCTCGTTCACTCTTATCTCATTGATCATTTACTTGTTTTATGTATGCATGCGATAAAAGAAGTCACTGTTTTTAAACTCGAGGTTTGGCGAATGGAAAATGACACTTCTAATCACATGAAGCTTTAATTAATTTATATGGACATTTCCTTTAGTCACATTGACAATTCTATTGATGAATTTTTGAAAACGCATTCAATTATTTCTTCTGCTATTCTGTCCAACCGATATCAAATATTTATTTGCCAATATTTTCTATGCTTAATTATGGGTTTTAATCAAATTTTCAAACATATATTGCTGCGGATATTTAAAGAAATTTGATGAAGGATGACAATATAATATTGAAAATTTTGACTAGACTGTAAATATTCATTATGGAAGACAACACAAGTTTAAACGAATTTTAAATTGAAACTTTAAGAGTTGATTAATTTTAAACTGTGAATCTTTAATACACAACATTTACTGAAGTCTCATTTGTTTATTCGTTTGAACTAACTTTTTCTTGGAAGATTTATAATTGACGTGGAAAAATTATAGCCCACAAGATAGTGCAGCGCACGTGTATATATAATTAGCTCTACGACACGAGTAGTTAGACTGTGAGAGAGCTCTGAAGGTAGTCATCAAAATGATGAGCAGACAAAGTATAAATGGCCAGGAGAATGCAGCGTTGCACAATGACGAAAGTGCGAATGGTAAATCAAGATACGAGAGTCTCGTCGGGAGCCATATATTACGACAGTTATACGAGCCATCCATCATCATTTAAAGCCGTTGTCTGTCAACGTTGCCGCTAAATGTGAGCGAGCTGGCGATAATGACGATCCAACGGCTTAGCGGTCTTCTTTGACCCCTTGTGTCTGCGTGGTCATTAATTTATGACCCTTTCTTCAAAATGGTCGTTGTGTTTGTTTCCTCATCAAATATAATCAGCTATCACGTTCTTTGAGGACAATGCTGCAAAACTCATTGAAATTTATTTTCCTACATTTCGTTCTTCCGAACGATAGTTTCCCCCCTCCAAAAAAAATAGTTAGTCTTATACCGAGGCTATATAATCGATGACTGTTCATAGTCGTAATTATGAAAATTGCACCTCTCTGGGTTTATGTCGACTTCATACTAATTATTCTTAATGGCAGCCTGCAAAGATAATAGTGTTTGTGCTTAGTCGTAAGTAATGCTGCCTCGTTCACTAAATGACAAGACATGACAGGTATAATTTTAGCAATTGCGTCAGTCTGCTTGATAGTGTACATTAAAGATGGAATGAATATTTGAGTTTGAGTTATTTTTACTATAGTATTTTTCCAATGGCTTATAATGTAATGTAATTGTAAATGACATGGCATTTTTTTATACTTTTTCACCTCAATTTCACTCGTAATTTTTCATACAGCAAATTATTGACTGAAAAGACTCGAAGCTGCTCAATTATATACTCGAAGTAATGAAACTTAAAAAAAAAGCCACTTAATAAAATTATTGGTAAGAGTTTGCTAATGCGTCTTCTTCTGAAGTCGTTTTTAGAAAGCTGTGCTCATAAACTTCATAGGATATTTAATAGTGACAGGTGGGTACATGTCGTAATTTTATCACGTATAATTATAGAGGATCGTGATACAAACTGTCGACGTCGATGTGCATAAACGCGTTTGCATATCAGACTTGCAATCCTTGGTAGCATTGAGAGCGACAAACGAAATGTTGGCAGACAGTGGGACAGGTGTCCCGTGTATAACCTTATGTGCAAATTGGCTGGACGAAGCGAGACCATAGAGATTGGCATTCGTACAGACGTGTCTTCAAGTGAGCAATGGTCAAAGACAGGTTCAACTGAAGTTATCCGAGGAGTCTAGATAGCTGCTCGTATGCAGTTTACAGATTTATAAAGAGTAATAATTTACTGCTCGAGCAGTAAATCAGACATCGCATCGTATATTGACCCAGTTGGGATCGATGAGGACAAGAAAAAAACTTCTGCAGATCAGAGATCATAAATCATAATTATACAGCTACCGATAATTCATAAAATAAAATCAATCCCCTTCCTTTTCAGACATTTTACAAGTTTTATTATCGTATGCTTCCTAAATTATGATAGTCTCTTCCTGTAAGAAATCATTCATAGACAAAAGTTTTGTTTCTAAGTAAATTTGTTTCTCTACATTACAAGTTTTAAATTTTCTAAACGACTCCGGCGGTCCGGACTTCCTGCTTCAAAGCTGAAAGCTCGACGGGCTGCCTGGAAGAGAAAACACGTTTAGAAAAAGCAAAAGGATCGCGAATGGCGCCAATGGTTAGAGGAAAGAAGCATGGACATTGGAAGTTCCACCGTTTCCCTCTACGGTTCCACCATCTCAAGAAATGCCACACTATACTATACCTCGTCGTCCTGGCTGGATGCTGAACTGAAAGCGAGAATTCTTCCGCCGTGCAAAGGCGCACTTGCCTGATATAAATCATCCCACTTCTGGTTGGAACAGGGAGGCCAAAATAGATGGAACTCTGTTGGCTTTATAGGATAAAAGAGGCAAAAAACGATTCTCTTCGTGCATGCCACTTCCTTTATACGAATATTGTGTTTACAAGAGAGCGACCACTTCATTCTATGTATACTTCCAATAGACATCCACATACTGCACAACCTCTCATGACACGACTGAACCAGTTTTACTGAAAGATCTCTGTATTGGGATTTAAAATTTTTTAAGGAATTTCAACGATCACTTTCCAAGTGGAAATTACATGGTTGAGTCGATACTTACAACCGGCGCGGTACTGCACCAGTTGTAATGTGCCAATATTGGGTAGCCAAAGCTGGCGTAGTACACTGAGAAACCCGCGTTTGTATTTATTGTTAAAAAGCACACTAGATTTTACTATCTGAACTTTACAATGAGGGGCAAAAAGCAAATTTTAATAATATTTACTAACCTCAATAGTAACTCGTAGCTCCTTACAGAATTATAAAGTATTTTAGAATAAGAACCAAACCTATTGCAGTATTTGTAAACTATTTAGTAAAATGATGCGCAGAGACCATGCGCATCGAATTACTATCTGGGTTAGTAAAATATGTACAGTCAGAATAGCAAAAAATAAAAGCTTTGAAGGGACCTAACTTCACACTATAGCCTACATAAATTAATATTCTAGCCTACACATATTATATAATATCAAACATTAGCAATTACATACATACATATATGCACTGAATACAATTACATATATTATTAAGCTGAAACAGAAAAATCAAGTTAGAAGAAAACGAGGCTGGCGGGAATCAAACACTGGTCATCGGGGCAGCAATCGGGCGATGTTCTATCTAACCTACAAGACATTATGAGAGTGAGGAATAAAAACGTCCATATGACTGTCTATATCCGTTGTTCGAAAATCGGCACACGTCGGATATGCTCGGCTACGCTCGGTCCAAGACTTGACGTTTTCTGTTAAATCATTTAGTAATTTCTTCTACATATTTAGTATATTATATTACTTAAAATACTTATTACTACTATTCTTTTTGTACAATGTATTAATTTCTGTAATAATTTTTCCTAAATCGGATTTTACTACAGAAAATAGTAAAGTTTGCTATTACTAAATAGGAAACCTTCCTATGAAAATAGTATAACTTATTATGTATGTATTAAAATGTCGAAATTTAAGGATTTTGCCCCAACTTGCTATCGATATTAGTAATTTTTCTAACATAGAGTTTCTCAGTGTACTGACTTTACCATTGGGTCAGTACTATATCAGTGCTGCAGTATAATTTTTTAAATCGAATTAAAGAGAAAGTTTCTAACTGAAAATGTATTTCCTCAGAGAAACGTGCTTTCTTAATTCAGTTGAGTTGCATTGATTTAGATAGGGGCCCTGAAAGGAGTCAGGTAAAATGATTTATTTCGAGCGATTTGGTTTGACAAACCGGTCGCCAACGCACTCGTTGATTTATCACCTATCTGGATTCGCTAATTCGTCGCTAATGATCTTTGATTTATGAGCATGTTCTTGCATACTAAACGTTCGGGAAACTAACTTTCATCTAGTACTCTGGTGTACTCAACCTAGAGCATGGCACTGAATAGAATTCCCGCACAGGGAGTAGCACCGACGATCTGATCACTTACGCGAGCAATGTAATTTACGAGCTTCAGGTCCTGCTTCTCTTACAGGAGGGTGACGTGGTTACTCGACCTCGTTTCTAATTTATTAACCTTCAGGAACACGCGCAAGATTCTAGAGGACGCAAATAAGCGCATGCAACGCGGCGTGGAGGACGATGAAAGAAGGATCGAAGTGAACCCCGCTGGCGTGATGGCTGCCTTCTCATGACCGGGGCTACATTGATCAAAGCAGCAATTACTGTCAACGTAATATTACTTGGGGCGTTATACTCACACTAATTCAGGAGATGAATTATAGCTGTAAGGTGTATTCCAAATCTATGAGAAAGGACAAGGGAGGGAGGAAAATATAACCGTCAAAATAAATGGAGAAAATTTGTTATAATAGATGTAAGTTTACAACGACCGAGTTTCATTCGATATATATGTTGATCTTATCTTAAAAAAGAGATGTTACCAATATATCGAATAGATTGTTATCGAAAACCTGATTGGTTCCTTTGAAAATTGTGCAAAAATTGTGTGAATATATCGAACTTGAAAACTATCTTCAGACTATTTTCGTTGTCAAAACGATTACTAATAAAAAGGTTATCTATCTATATTATAAAAAGATCTCGCCGCCGCCGCCGCTGTGTCAGGAATCCGTGGTTGGGTTAGGTTAGGTTAGGTTAGGTTAGATAAGGTTTGGGGTTAGGTAAGGTTTAGAGTTAGTTTAGGTTAGGTAAGGGTTAGGTTATGGTTAGGTTAGGTAAGGTTTAGGGTTAAGTTAGAATCTTGAAATCCGTGGTTGGGTTAGGTTAAGTAAGGTTTAGGGTTAGGTTAGGTAAGGATTAGAGTTAGATTAGAATCCATTGGGTCACGTAACTCCCTCGATCATGTGACCCCCTCGAAATTGTCCAATAGGACAATTAAAATATAAAATATATACATTCAATGAAGTTGGCAAAATATCAATAAATTAAATAATAATATCAAAATTAGAAATCAAATAATTCATCAAAATTTTGATAGGGGTTAGGCGCACGAAGTGTGAAGGGGGGCGAAGCCCCCCTTGTTCATATATAAAGATAGAAAATAATTTAAAGTGATAAAAATAATTATTTTTATGGTAAAAAATAAATTATTAATGAAGCAAAAAAATAATTCAAAATATATATCTCAGATTAGTGAATATTATTTGAAAAATTAAACAGATTACTTACAGTAAACTTTTCATGCGTTTTTTTATATTAGTTTTTAATATATTAATATGTATATTTACAGATCAGTTACTATTAGAATAACGAGATTTTATTGGATTATAAAGTAGTTTTAAGAGATTTGACTACAGATTTTGTGGAATTTTAAGTAATTTGAGAGACTTTTAAGAGATTTTTTATTTACAAATACGTATCGACACTAATATTTTACACCTATACTCAATTATATTGATGATATATAATATGTATAGCTTATTTCAGTTACACTTTAACTAGACTTTAGTCATAATACGATACATTAAAAAAAAAGCAATTTCATTCGGTGAAAAAAACCGATTTCATGCGATTTAAAGGAATTTGAAATGGCTTCGTAGATTTAAACGATTTCAAAAGAATCTTGTTTCTGGGCCCGATTTTCGAGGCCTTACATTTTGCAGACTTATCGGACAGATTAAACACTTTTTTCTTTTTAATCTTAAGCAAATCAGTGATCTTGTGTCAATTTGTGATAATGTAAAAAATAGCATTATCCCAAGATTTTCGAGATGAGAGTAAAAAAATCTCAAAGAGAAGTTTTGTATTTACTTATCAATTCGTTATAACACGAGAAAGTGAAAAAGTAGTAAAAAGTGGTTCTGATTTGCACCATTTGAATTTCTGTGAGTGGCTCAAACGCTTTACGGTAGTATAAGTCAATGTATATGGCCTGGATAATGATTTCAGAGAATTACGTTTGATGTGGTATCTTTTATTAGTTCTCCACAGAAGCCACGATAGTTTTTCACCGTCCACCCATTTCAGACAGCTATGATTTGTCGACTTGTGCTACACGCTGCGCCCACTGGGGGGGTACATAGTTCCCTTCAGTTCTCTGACCATACAGACATACATAGTCATGCCTTTCGAGCAATTCAATGTTTGAATTTTAGTCACATCCCGTGGACATCTGAAGCTTCGAACTAACTGCCGAGCTACGTAATGGGATTAAAACCATAGGTAGACAACAATAAAAATTCAGATCTAAATATGTCTAGTGTCCAGCTAAGAAGATTATTACAAGGTTATTTATTACATATTTCTCTCTAAAAAACTGCATCACTAAGCATTGAGTATAAAGAATTTAAAAAAGGTATTCCTATCTTAAAAAAGAGATGTTAACAATATATCGAACACATTGTTGTCGAAAATCTAATTTCCTTTGTAAATTGCGCAAAATTTATGTGAATGTATCGAATTTGAAAACTATCTTCAGACTATTTTCGTTGTCAAAACGATTATTAATAAAAAGGTTATACATATTATAAAGATAGAAAATAATTTAAAGTGATAAAAATAATTATTTTGATGGTAAAAAATAAATTATTAATGAAGCAAAAATATATTTCAAAATATATATCTTAGGTTAGTGAATATTATTTGAAAAATTAAACAGATTACTTATAGTAAACTTTCCATGCGTTTTTTTAAATCAGTTTTTAATATATTAATATTTAATATATATGTATTCGTATATTTACAGATCAGTTACTATATCAGAATTATGAGACTTTATGGGATTATATAGTAGTTTTAAGGGATTTGACAATATATTTTGTGGAATTTGAAGTAATTTGAGAGACTTTTAAGAGATTTTTGGGCATTTTATGATATTTGAATTAGATTTTAAAGTATTTTAAGAGATTTAATGAGATTTCATGGAATCTTGAATAATGTTAAGGAATTTAAAAGAGTTTTACGAAATTTATTGAGATTTTAGAAATATTAAGTGGTTCACAGTATTTCGAGGAATTTTAAGGGATTTCATAAGACTTCATGTGATTTTAAGTAATTTTATGGGATTTGATGGTATTTTGGGAGGTTATTAGTAATTTTAAGCGACTTTAAGATATTTTACATTTATTTCCAGAAATTTTTAAGGATTTGGTGAGATTATATTGAAATTTAAAGAATTTTATAGAATTTAACAAAATTTCAGGGAATTTTGTGTAATTTTAAGTAATTTTAAGAAATATCAATTGATTTTGCGAAATTTAATGGAATTTCATAAGATATCAAAGGATTTTTAGTCATTTTGAGGGTTATAACGATAGGTTGTGGAATTTTAATGAATTTTATGGAACATTAAGGAATATTAAGGAATATTAAATGATTTTATGAAATTTAACAGAATTTCACAGGATATTGAAGGATTTTAAAGGCATTTTAAGATATTGTATACGGGGTATTAAGTAAGTTTAAAGAATTTTAAGGAATTCAATATTTTACGGGATTAAATTAACTTATTTTAAGGACTTTCAAGAGATTTCATGGGATTTTTAATAATTTTAAGGGATTTTACGATATTTTAGGGATATTTAGTGATATTAAGGATTTTTTTAAAGGAATTTAAGGGAATTTTATGGAACATCAAGAAATATCAATTGATTTTTACGAAATTTAAAGGAATTTAAAGGCATTTTAAGATATTCTATGGAATATTAAGTAATTTTAAATATTTTTAAGGGATTCAGGGGATTTTACGGGATTTCATGAAATTTTAAATACTTTTAAGATATTTTACGGGTTATTAACTTATTTTGAGGACTTTTAAGGGATTTTACGAGATTTCATTTAATTGTCATGAATTTTAAGAGATTTTATGACATTTCATGGGATTTAAATAATTTTATGGGATTTTAAGATATTTTATGGGATATTTAGTAATTTTAAGGACTTTTAAGGTATTCAAGGAATTTTACGAAATTTCAGTGGATTTTCAGAAATTTTAAGAGAGTTAATCAGATTTCATGAGTCTTTGAGTAATTTCAAAGAATATCAAGTCAATTTATGAAAATTAAAGGAATTTCACGAAATTTGGAAAGATAAAAAAGGCATTTTAAGGAATTTTATGAGTCTTATGGAGATTCCTGAAATTAGATAAAGAATTACAAAATTATATATTTCAAGAATTAAAAATTGAAAATTATTTTTTCTACTACCACAAGGTGAGCAAAAACGAGAAATTAATCGCGAGCAGAGCGCGCGAATCATAAAATTACTAATTTCATTAAAAAATGGTCATTGAAAAATCGACTTTAAATTCATTTAAAGTAATGTAATGATGCTTAGAATCTACACAACGAAAGTAGGTTTACAACCTTTCCACGAAGTGTTTACGTAGGAAAGTTGACGCTTTGTAATTTTTTATGTCCCGGGTAATTCATGAGTTTTGCCTCTTTAGTGAGTGAACAAATAATGCGTCGCGTGTCAGAGACCGGCGATTGATCTCCAGCTAGTTTAACTATAGTATAGACACTCAGCTGGAAACCTCGTGACTGATTTTTCAGGTAACCTCTAACGAACGAAAGAACCAAAGTGAGTTTCGAAACTGCGGGTCTTTTACGGTGCGGTTTTACGAAATTCTTCAACAGTTCAATGGACATAAGCGTGAAGGTTCAGCTAATAATGTCCAAGTCGCTCCGAGTCAAACACGTAAAAACAGGGCCAAGATTTATGGAACACACGCTTCGCTTGATGCGAAAATTTGGTCAAGCAAGAGATGAGGTCATAGTCAGGGTCGTTGCACAATATATGTCTTATTGTGAAACCAGTGCATGAAAATGCTTCTCCTGGAAGAATGTGACGTTGGATGCATCCCGCAGGTATAATGATCAACTTTAGTCACGGTCAAGATTTCGTTGAAAAAAGAAAATCTTATTTAGCTTTTGTGACAAATTGACCTGCTGGCCGTGAAAAATGGGACTTATTTTGAAACTCATGTAAGGATTATCTGCAGGATTAATATATACTAATTTTTACTGTGAAAGCCAAGTTATAAAATTGATCATTAATGTATAAATTTTATTCACGATAACAAAGACTACTTGAGGATTTAAGTTTCCAAAAATTGTCCTACTTTACGTCATATTAGAATGTCATGCGCGTGCCTTTGTCAATAATTTATGATAGTTTCAATTTATAATAATTTAAATTTCATTCATATGAAATCAATGAATAAATATTAATTCAAGATTGAATTAATATTATTCAAATAGAATATTTGAATTATTTAATTTATTTAATTATTTAAATTATTCAAATAGAATAATTGTGCGGTAAAGTTAAAAATAGTGTCAATTTGACACGAAGGATTTGATGAGGGTTGAAAAATTAATAATTAGAATTTAAAAAAATTTTATTTCAAAATCTTAATCGTCAATAATTTCATTTTAGAGTCAAAAAGAATCTTATATAATAGTTAAAAGTGCTTCTATATACTGGAAGTGTCGTAGTGATTGTGTAATTTTAAGAATATAAAATGAGTTCAAAAAAATTTTAAGAAATTTTTAAAAATCTCAAAATATTTCAAGTAATGAAATGAATACAAAAGATTTCAAAATCGAACGAGTTCAAGAGTTTTTATGAGATTGAAACTTTTTAAAGAATTTCAAGAGTTTTCAAAATTCCCTAAATAACTTCAAATTTCTAGAATTACCATAAAATAAAAAAAAATTTTGTTATTTGAAATTCCTGAAAATCCTAAGAAACCTCTTAAAATATTTAAAATCCCTTAGAATTCCATATGATATCCTAAGATTCCATAAAAATCAAAGGAAGAACTTTGAAATTCCTTAAAAGTCGAAGAAAATATTTTGAAATCTATTTAAATTCTTAGAAATTCTATGACATTTCATAAAATCTTTTAAAAATCCTTGAAATATCTTAAAATTTCTTAAAATTCCAAGAAATACCACATGAAATTTTTTTGCACTAGTTATATTAACCAGAATTTGTGGTTAACATAACCAGAAATTTTTTAACCAGAACTATCAAGTAACTTTAACTAGAACTTTTTTGAGTATTAAAATTATACACTCACTTCGAGACTTTCAATTTATAGAAGTTTTTCATATGATTGAATTATTTGTGAATCTAAACTTCACCCTAATACACTGCTCCTTCGCTTTAAGTTCCTTCGATTTAAGTTCGATCGATTAATGTTATTCTGAGAAGTTGGGTAGCTCCAAAACAGAGATGAGGAGTGGTGAGTTGAGAGGAGAGACTGCGAGCTCGGCAGTACGTAGCGTTAGAGTGGGAAGTACTCTAAGCGGATAATTTCGTTATTGTGTCATTGTACTCGCTCCTTCGATAAATATCAATGACCAACCGAGATGGGACAACAATCGCAGTTCTAGTGTACACAGTGTGTCCCAAAAATAACCGAACTTTATATTTATATCATACAACATGCAGCGCCATCTATTAAAAACTTACAGCATAAAAAAGATACATTCATCCTCTTTCAAACGCACCTAACTTCATTTAAATCGGATGACAGATGTTAAAGTTACAGCCATTTCAATACAAGAAAAAGTGTGCTAATGTTACAAAACAAAAATGGAACAAAGAGCAAATATAAAATTTTGTGTTAAACTTGAAAAAAAATTCGCTGAGACATACGAATTGATGAAAAAAGTTTATAGTGATGATTGTATGAGTCGCACTCAAGTTTATACGTGGTTTACACGATTTAAAAATGGTCGTGAGGATTTAAATGACGACCTAAGGCCAGGTCGTTCAGAAGCTAGTAATCGTGCTGAATTTGTGGAAAAAGTCCGTGAAATCATTGGTATCGATGCAAATTTTACTACGAGAATGTTGGCTGAGGAATTAAATACGAGTAAAAACACTATTTGGAGAATTTTAACTAAAGATTTGGGTAAAAGAAAGATCTGTGCGCGTTTTGTTCCACATGAATTAAATGAAGACCAAAAAATCGCTCGTGTGGAGCATTGCAAAAACATTGTTGAAACTGCTGAAAACGATCCAGACTTTCTTGATTCGATCATAACTGGTGATGAGACATGGTGCTTTAAATATGACCCTGAAACTAAGCGTCAATCTGCTGAATGGAAGACCAAAGGCGAGCCAAAACCAAAAAAATTGCGTTTTCAGAAGTCTGGAATCAAGACAATGTTGATTACTTTTTATGATTCAAAGGGTATTGTCCACAAGGAATTTGTTCCAGAAGGTCGAACTGTTAATGGAGAATACTATTTAGGCGTTTTACATCGTTTGTGGAAAAGAATTGGTCGTGTTAGACCTGAATATCCAGCAGGAAAACAGCTGTTTTTATTGCACGATAATGCACCACCTCACAAGACCAAAAAAGTGAACGAATTTTTGATGAAAAAACGGATTTCTCTCATCAACCACCCTCCGTATTCACCTGATCTATCACCATGTGACTATTTTCTATTTCCAAAATTGAAAACCAAGATGAAAGGAGCATTTTATGATGATATCCCAGCCATTCAAGCAGCCGGAACAGAGGTGCTGAAGAACATTTCTATCAATGACATAAGAAAATCTATGCATGCGTTGGTTGATCGTTCCAAACGTTGCATTCAGTCTAATGGAACCTATTTTGAATAAATAATAACTTTCAAAGGTAATATAATGTGTATTTTATTCTATATCCAAAAAGTTCGGTTATTTTTGGGACACACTGTGTATATTGAAAAACAAGACATCAAAAACTATATCAAAAATCACGTCAAAAACGTTGTCAAGAATTCGAACAGTTTTTGACGTGGTTTCTGACATCATTGATGTGGTTTTTAACATAGTTTTTGCATGACGTCAAGTTTTTCAATAAAGCAGCGCGTGCACGATATTCCAGTGGTGTAAAGCGCAGATGAAGCTCATAAAGTTGTTCTCTCATTTTCTTCTGAAGCATCTCGTTATAGAACCTCTTATACATAGACCTGCATAGGAAACGCGAGCAAGAGGCTTTAATATCGCAAACGAAGATAGGCGTAATAAATGCTTGTCAAGTAAATCAGGATGAAGCGCCATCGAGGAGCACATAATGGCCGCATTAAGTGAATAACTCACAGTTGCAGTGTCAGACTCGCGCATAGGGAGGTTATACGTCAGACTGTTAGGAACTGTTAGGGGTGATAGCGGTGCCATCAAACAACTTTACGGCGTTAAGTGCCACAAAGCGGCTAACGTATTGCCAACCAAATTCTTGCCAAACGATGCCAGAAGACCCTTGTAAGCATTTACGTTAACATCATTTCTTAGAGTCGAAAACTCCCAGAGGAGCAATAAGAAGAACCTCGAAACTGAAGCTGATTGTTCTCCGATGAAAATATGACTATCACTGTAGGATTTGTCTCTAAAACGCTTGCGCTCGTGCATGGTTGGTAAGAATTCGATCCAAGACAAGGGATAACGAGAGTCAAAGAAGAGGGCACGACAAAACATATTTATAGTTGGCCAAGCTATTAAAATAATTTATTGGAGCCATTGCCGAACAAAGGAGCACATTAATCTAGTCTAGCTTCATAAAATGAACTTTACCGTCGATTTTTTTGCCGTGCGCCAAACGTGTTCACTTTGAAATGAATCGACGAATCCGAAAATCGCGACGGCGACGCAGAGGACCCTTCACGAAATGGCACATAAATTTACTCTAGTTCGTGCTTGTGCCGAGAAATATGTGAAATGTGTATCAAAGAACAGAGGGTGAACTACAATTTTTTCATGCAGATCCACTTCTTCATTTCCGTTCAAGATTCGGTTGAAGTTTATGAAAAGATAAAGGATTCGGATGTATCAGGAGTGCGGATGATTTTGCCGATAGTTGTCAGTGGGCAACTTTGCAGAGCACCTCGTCGCAGCTCTTCGGCTGAGACCTCGTAAACCTGGGAACGACCAATTAAATGAAACGAGCAGCGCCCGGCGCCCTGATGCACTCCCTTGACTGGTTGGTTGCTTGCGTAGTCGGCATTACCTACAGGTTATACGACTCAGAGAATTACCTTCAAATTACACAGTTGGCCCCGATGTGTGCACTTCCCTTGGTTCACTGTATACTTATACAACTCAGTAACAACCGACCCTTCTACTGTGCGGCACAACTAAAACCTATCATGCTCTTCTTCTCCGCCAGAAGCAAAGTTATCAACTCCAAAGGAGCCGCTGTCTACCATCGCTGACAATAAGCTGTAATTACCGGGCGACAATGAGCCGACGACTGTTAAAAAAAGCAAGTTTCTTACCGGAAATCGATGCAATTAAAGCCGCAGCAAGCCTCAAACGAAACTCTCCATTAATATCCGCGAAGCGGATATCACAGAACTTCTGAAAGAGTTTTGACATTTTTTTATTTTGCATGAGATCACCTATAGAGGATAAATTTTACAACCTCACCCTCGTGCTTCGAAACTTTATAACATCGCCTGTTTTACCGGTCAATGACTAGAAAAAATTCCACGGCCACACGGCAAATCCTTCAGAGTATTATCGCTACGTGCAATTTCATCCCATGCCAACCAATAGCGTTCGCTTTTCTAGGAAACTACAAGCTTTAGTACTCGTTGAACCTCTTTCAAAGGAAACAGTTTACCGAGTTATTTCCACTTCGTGTACCAGCTAGTGGTTTTCTGCCAAGCACGGCAGTCACATTTTATGTGAGGTGAGAAATGAGTAAATAACTCTTGGCAATTTTTTGCAGGTGCTGAAAGTAGCTCTCCAATCTAGTCAGGTTTAACATGCTATTTCACGCTACCATCTGGATGCTTTATTGTTTCCTTTATTGGCATCCAAAAATATAAAAAAAACATGAAAGGATAGAAATTTTTAAACAGGTATGAACACAAGAGCACAGACAATATTCTGTTGCCAGTCATCACTGATTTTTCAGCTATTTGTTTGATTCAATTGAATCTTTTAATAATAAATTACAGCGAATTGATTTCGGAATTAATGACGAATTTGTTTGTATTACTTATTCATCCCTTTTTTAATCGGCTCCTTTAGACTTTAAAGTCCCAACCCGAAATGCTAGCCTGTGCAGGACTGCAGGTCCAATCCTATCGATTCGAACAATTCTTTATAACTAGTTCAATATTCATCCCCCTCAAAGCAACAATAAATTTGTTGAATGTCAAGTTTCTTCAAGATGAAAGAATTTCAAAGACGAAGAAGAAAGGGATAGAAATGGAGTAGAAGTTTCAGCCGAAACACGTTGGTTAGAATCAGGAGCAAAGAACGCGAATTCCTATGGACGAGGTGCCTCGCTAACGAGGAATCTGACCAAAGCCCGACCAGAGCCCAACTGTCCATTCCATCCTCTTGTGCAACAACCTGGTAGCCGCCGCTTTTTTTGCCAATATGAATTCCCAATTCCTCGAAGCGCCGGACCATGGAATACATTAGCAATTCCTAGCGGGCGACGCGGCGTAATGAATGTTTCCGGTGACAGCCGACAGCGGGGAATGCTTTGCGACAAACAATGCGGTCCTCTCTGTGTATCGGCCGACTCCCTCATCCTCCCTTTCCATATCATCGCCTCTTTCTCTCTCACCTTTCTACCCTTCTTCTCTCCCTCTTTCCCTTTTGCCCACCTGTGTCGAAAACATGCCAAATTCATGTCGATCCCTTCACGTGGATCAATCGCTTGCAGCGCTCGTTGATTCGAACAAAAAGTTTGCTCGTTGTTCTAATTTTATAATTGAAAAATAGTCGGGATATACTTCACTTTGTACCTTCGTCTCGACCTTCGTTGACCCCATGTAGTAGTATAAGGAGACATATCTAAGGCTGGGAACCCGATTTGGATTAATCGAGGGTTTTCGGAATAATTCGTGCAGTTCCGAAGTAAAATAATTTAACTTAAAATGACTTCAGCGTCTCTGCTGGACGGAATGTAACATATTTCAAATTTTTGTTTTGACGTTTCCATGGTTTCTGTCATGACTTCTTGGAAACAGTAGAAACAGTAAAAGGCTCCTGGCCTCACTATCTGTCATAATTCAACCACAATTCATATGAGCTTCTATTTTTAATGCATAGTGCGGCCACAGAGGCGCTGATGTACCTTAAGTGAAATTATTCTACTTGACGACTGCACGAAATATTCAAAACCGTCAGACATTTTCAATGGCTTTGATATGTCTCCTTATACTATTCCTTGGTTGACCCTTACATCAGAAATTGCCTCATTTAGCTAGCCTATTAGTAGAGATCCTCAAGACAGAGTTGAGACAACTTTGCTCCGATTTTGATTGGTGCTCAGTACTCTCAAATGGGGCTCCCTGTGCGCGCATTGTTTTGCCTTGCCGCTAGAGAAATTCTCCCATTGGTCAAAACTTTACGCGCGCGATTCAAAATGCAATTAAATTAATTCTATTTTGAATCGCGCGCCAAATTTTGACCTATAGTAGCATTTTTCCAGCAAAAAGTGTTACAGAATTCTTTAAAATCTTCTTGAAATCTACTGAAATTACTAAGAACTCTTATAATTTTTTTAAATCTCTTTAAATTTTTAATTAACATATTAAGGTGTGAATACCAATGTAAGATTGGTATGCGTATATCGTTATCCCATAAATGCCTAATTATATTAAAATATTTTTATCGAAAGTAGAAATGCCGAACAGGACCTAGTCATAACCCCATTTTAAAAAGGGGTAAATGGGGTCATTTCTGCACGGGCAGACATAATGAATAGGATTTTTTTTAGAAAATTTACTAGTTAAGTAATCAAATATTGCAAATAACGAATACAAAATGATTTTTTAATCTAGATGAGGTATTGGCCACTTTTCCCTACGTGGGATGTTTACCAGCGATAACCTGAGATAACTAAAAGATTTTACCTTTAATTTTTTCATAAAAGAACTGAATGATACGACTTTGATTAAAGATCCATTTCATTATCAAATTGGACAATTTCGTAGCATATAAATGCCTAATATTCGTATTTATGATCCAAAGCGAAACTAAAGCTTCCTGGGCTGCGTCATTTGCTTGTAAAACAAAACCAACTGACAAAGAATGTTTCGAATTCCCTGTTTCGACAAGAGTCGCGTAAAAGCTTTGAAAGTGAATCCCATTGCTGCGTTTTAACAGAGATAGGCACAGTCGCAAAGTGCCAAGCACGATTAAGTTTACGACCCGATCCATATCTGAGACGTTCGAGCCTGTTAAGCCGACTCTACAACATTGAAGCCGGCTTGGAGCCAATCCAAAGACTCGAGATGCGGCCTAACTGTGCGTTATCGCATCGTCGTGATAACGAGCCGTTAAATCGGGACTCAAAGTATAAAATGTGTACGTGCTTGGAATGACGTTAAAAGGAGAAATTCACTCTAATAGTTGGCTCTCTAAAGATATCCGAGGGAATTGCGATATAGGAATAGAGAAAAGTCAACAATAAATTATTTTCCTTTTTCACTGGACATTCAGAAAGGACGATTATCGACAAGATATTAATGGCAACGATTCCTGAGGCTAAAGACGATTTACTCGTTAGAATTTATATTAATTGAAATGCGCAAGTTTAATGGTGAAAATATTCATGTTGGTACATAGAACGAAATATATGAGCCTCATTAAACTAATATCTATTTTCAATACGACATTTCACTAAGTAGAATTTCATTATGTAAGAATTCAATTTTAAAGCTTTTGATAAAGATGTCACAAGAATTTAATCTTACAGTTTGTAATGAATTGACCTAAATTAACTGCCAACATGTTTTTTAAAGATTTGAAAGTCGGGTGCCAAGTTTCATTAAAATCGGTCTAGAACTGCGCCAAAAGTACAAAGAAGGTCCAATATCTATTATACATTTAGCGTTTTCTTTTTGTATTTGGCGGCGCCAGGAATTTTGATTTATGCATCGAGTTATGCATCGAATGACTCGTCGATAATGATGCGAGTGATTCGAGCATAACAGCCGCAACAAATATTCGAGAGCGTATTTCTCGTGCATGCGTTGCAACGGGAAGCAAATCTGGTATCGGAATTCGCGGATTGATGCTACCGTTGCACGCTTTCCAACGCAGGGTGCCGATTCCAGCATGCTGCCAACAATGGATGTGAACTCGATCATCAAACAGCCTCACAAGAGGTCCAGAATTCCAAATATGAGCGCATACTGAAAGACCTAGAGAACTGTTTGGAGCTTCACTCTTTGCAATATATATAGAAAAGTATAAACGAGAATAGGCGAAAGAATAGAATTTGGGAAGGAATAGAGAAGTAGGGATTGAAAGAAATAGGACTGAATTGAAATTGACAAAGAAATAGAAAGGGATAGACAAGAATAAGTGAGAGATAGGAAGGAATAGAGATATGGGGATTGAAAGAGATAGGAACGATTTCTGATTGACAAGGAGATAGAAAACGATAGGCAGGAATAGACGAGAGATAGAAAGGAATAGAAATTCTATAGAAAATTTATTTATTAGAATTGTTAATTTACAATGAGAACTCTGCTGGAAGTAAACAGATATAAATCCTATCCCTTTTTATCTCCTTCTATCTCTAAGATAGAAATGGATAAAGATTGAATATACCTTTCTATTTCTTGCCTATCTCCGTCTATTTCTTTCTATCTATATATCAATCTACATCCACGCTTATCTTTTTGAATCTCCTCCTTTCCATCCCTTTCTATCTCTTGTCTATCTCCGCCTATCTCTTTCCATCTCCATCTCAATCCACATCAACGCCTATCTCTTTCAATTCCCACTTCTCTATCTCTTTATATTTTTTGTCCATCCCCGTCTAAAATCTTTCTATCTCCTTATCAATCACCGTTCCTTCCATTCTCTTTCAATTCCCACTTCTGAATCTCTTTCTACCTTTTTTCCATCCCCGTCTATCTATTTCTATCTCCTTACCAACCACCGTTCTCTCCTATCTCTTTCAATCCAAACTTCTCTATCTCTTTTTATCTCTGTATATTCTCTTCTATCTCCTACTCAATTTCAATTCACTTTTATCTCCTTTAATCTCCAGTTCTATTCCTTTCTATCTCAATTTCAATTCACCACACTTATGACTTTCAATCCGCATTTCTCTATCTCTATCTCTCGCTTATTCCATTCTATCCCTTTCTATCTCATTCTGAATTAAAATTGCTCCTATCTCTCCAAATCCTCACTTCTATATCCCTTTCTATCTCTCGCCTATCCTGTCTAATTCGCTCTTATATCTTTCAATCCTCATTTCTTTATTCCTCCCTATCTCTCTCCTATTCTTGTCTATACCTTTCTAAATTCTTGTCAATAAATATTCGCTCCTATGTCTTTTAATCCCCACTTTTCTATCTCTTTAAATTTATCATCTATCCTCATCCATCTCTTTCTATCTCCTACTCAATCGACATTTATTCACATATGTTTCAATCCCCTGATTTCCCCCCTACCTTATTTCTAAACCTATCTTTAAACAATTTCTTCTACTCTGTTTCAATTCAACTCTTTTCTTTTCAAATCCATCCTTGTTTATCTCATTTCGGTTCAATTATTTCGTCTGAAAAAAGTAATTATACTGATAATGAGATTGAAACAGATAGTAATTATAACGACTGACAAAGAGATTTAAAAAGGAAGAGGTTGTTAGACGAATGGTAAATGAGAAAATTGAAGATATAGATTATAAATATTAACAAAGCGATTGAAAAATATAGAGTTGGATAAATAAGAGATAGATTGGGATAGAGCTCTTTCGCATGAGTCATATTGGATGCGATTTTTTCAGGGTTATGAACGTTAGTGGTATGATTAGAATAATATGTACATATGTAAGAAATATTGTAGTTATAAAATTATTATGCATGCTTAAAATATAAAGATTATTAAGTTAATAAGGGAGACATAGCCTTTAGGGATAGAAAAAGATATAAAGGGAGTGGGTCTCTAAGATAGATTTTTGGCCCACTTTAAATTTGGCCCAAAAAATTCGAAAATTGTTGTTAGTATCTACTAACAATAAGAAGTCAATTCCACCCTAAACGGGCAACCCTCACCCCCCATTCACTCTGAGCACCCCTTAAAAAATAAAAAACTTCACCACTTCTGTGCAGTGTTTTTGGGGAAAAGCCCCAATTAAAAAAATCAGGAAAAATACATATTGGGGTCGCTGAATTCGAATCTGAGATCCGTTGACCTCTAGCATATCAGATTCAAGGTCATTTGAAGGTCAAACTTAAAATTCTTAGAAACATTTTAAAATTCTTCTCAAAAAAATGGTGTCACAAAATGTTTTGAAATTCTGGAATATATTATTGTTGCAAATCTGAATGGGCTTTGAATGACTTGAAGTAGATTCTATGAAAGAAGGGGTTCTTTTTTTAATTCAGTCCTGGACTCTGAGAGCCGTTCATTAGAGGTGAGGTTATCTCTTGCCTCTGTGTGTAGCAGCCATGAGATGAAAGGTGCCGGCAATGTCCAGCAGTGAGCTATACATCAGCTCGCGGCTTAAGTAAATAGCGACGCCCCATGATGCCACAAAACCCCATATGCATCGCATAGCACTATTGTAGGTGGAGAAAATCTCTCACGTAGAAAAGATTAATGATTTAATCCTCCAGAGTCGATATACGAAATGCATTAATGCAATGTGAAGTGAATTAAACACAGGTCCTCAATTTTCACTACTCTGCCTTTCCACATCATTAAAAAATAAATCGACGGATTTAATAACTAAATATTTCAAGTGAATATTCGATCGGGCAGACATATGCGGATAAATACATTAATCTTGTCCTTTGCGCTCTCCGCTCGCGAATTAAATCATGATATACGTATATCAAAGTTGCGAGGATTTGTCCCGTTTATCTCAAAATAAATGGCGACGTTCTAAACAATAATTATTCTCATTTAAAAAGAGACAAACCTGTAATATATTTTTCTTCTAAAAGGCCGATCTTGATGAACGAGAGTTATGCGTTGTGTGCAATGTCTTTTCGGCTGGATAATAAATAAACTAATAAAGTAACCTTTTCTCTTGTCGCTTTATCTCTTTCCCTGTCTCTCTCTCTCGAGTGAAACAAGTCGTGGATATGGACTTGGTGGCAATTATAATTTATTCTTGATTAGCATTAATCCTCGGCAGCGCTATAACTTCCATGAAGGCTTTATTGGTCCATTGCTCAGACTGTAATTTACGTTTATGATTATTAATGTCGGCAGATTTATCGAGAGATCGGCACGGAAGTTTGTGAAGCACGTTGAATGTAACGATACATAAATTTGGTACGTCCAACCGGAGAGATTAAACGTCATCTCGTCGAATATATCGAGACGTTAACATTGAGCTATCTTCCAAATGTCAAGCATTATCTTTATGATTATTGACGAATTCACGAATCGAGATAAGAACTTCGCAAGATGATAAATTTCGAGAAAGCGATGTATTGTGTAATCATTACGAATTCACCAGAAATTCAAGGTTTATCTATATTATATAAATACATACGGGCGATTATTTCTCAAGTGTACCCATTCAGAAAAACAAAGATCTCCGATCAAATTCAAACATACACTTGACTCTCCCGAAGATAAACAAATTCAAAAACAGAGGCTCCTCCAATGATTAACAAATTCCTTCTCTCTATATTCACATCAATTGCGCACGCGTCACATCAATTGCGCATACGTCACATCAATTGCGCATGCGTCACATCAATTGCGCATGCGTCACATCAATCGCGTATGCGTCATATCAATTGCGCAAATACTAACAAATCAGATACCGAGCGCAACGCATGCGCAGTGGTATCAAATGCTAATTGCGAGAAATGCTGTTCATCGTTTGGAGAGGAATCTTTGTGAGGTTTTCATCTTTAAGGAGTTTATCATTGGGAGAATCGAGTGTAGTCTTGAATGGTAGTTTTTGATAGAAAAATTTTACCGATTGAACAAATATTTACTGAGGGGGAGGAAGTGAATTAAATTGATAGTTTTTGTGCAGATACTATCTATTTCGGATATTTGTGACTCTTTGAATAGCAATAGAAAAATGTTTTCACACTACGGTTTCGACAGATTTTTTTATGCCCTTTCGATTGATCATATTCATTTTTTTTTAAATAAATATTTGACCTTCAAAAATGAAGGTTAAAACTAAATTTGACTTTTATTGAATGGAACGGGGTTTGAATTCGGAACTGATACTTGAAATTGTTAAAATCTCTGCCGGGTCTGAATTTTGTATATTTTTTTAATATTTAAGTTTTGTTGGAGAAAAGGTAATATAAACTGTTTGTCGGAATTTTGATAAATAGAGTTAAATCGAGAAATGTTGAGAGGTGTGATTGCGCGAATAGCCATTTGAACATGTCAGATTGATAGAGCACTGAATAAAAGAGCAGGATGTAGCATCGTAAATTAAATTTTTTATCAGCCTGTAACTATGCACGCCGAATGAATCAGTCTCATTGATTAATAGCGACATAATGTAAACTATCGAGGATAAGGGAATTAAATGACGTTTTTCTAGATGTGATGGCCAAACATGTTCCACATGCTCTATTTGCGACTACTAATCTATTTGGATAACTGCCAAATTAAAAATCTAAATGTCGAATCGCCGTTGACCCAGACGACGTCAGTCTGGGTGATATTTTCAGTAAAGTAGTATAAATTTCTAATCATGTTTCAGCTATCGATAAAATGGTCAAAATTATACAATTTCCTCTGACCTGAATTCATTTATCTATCTTGCACGTTTGATTGTATTATTGAAGTCGTCGTTAAACATATTTATTAAATAATCAAATTAATGCTTCTGTGCTTTTTGTATCGCAGTAATTTTATTTAAAATTCTGAGAAATTCATAAAAACTGAAGGGTTATCATTCTTGAAATCTAGTGTACGTCATTCGCTCATTAAATTTTTAAAATCCCTTAAAATTCCTAAAAATCTCTTGAAATTTCTAAATATATATTTTCTAAAATAAAAATCCCTTGAAATGTTTTGACATCTCTTAAAATCCTTTTAAATATTTTACAATCTTTTATAATCATTTGAAATCTTTATTTAATAAGTGACTGAATTTAAGTACACTCAAATCTCGCTATAACGACCTTCGATGTAACGAGCGCTTACTATAACGAGTCACTCTCGCGCTACAACGAATAATACGTCTCGCCCTACATCCCCATTATTTTTCTGGAAGAACGCGCGCAAATTTAAATCAGCAATTGACATCTAGAAACCACTTTTTTATAAAGGCATTTCAAGAGGTTTCTAGACATTTTAAGGGAATTTGACGATTTTTAAGAGATTCTTACGAAATTTAAAAGTTTTAGGATTTTAAAAATATTTCGTAGAATTTTAACGGATTATAGGATAAATCGTGAAATTTTAAATAAATTTATGCAATTTTAAAAGACTTTTAAGAATTCTTAGCGATTTTAAAAGGGATTCTAAATGTTTAGAAATTTGGAAAAATTTTAAGAGGTTTCTAAGAATTTAAAAATATTTGAAAGAAAGTCAGCGATTTCTAAGATTTTCGTGAAATTTTAAGGAATCTCAAAAGGTTTGTAAGAATTTTATGGGGTTTCAAGAAATTTTAAGTGTTATCCTGGAATTCCAAAGAATTTTAAGGTATTTTAAAAGAATTCTAAGAATTGCAAGGGATTTTATGGAATTTTATAAGATTTCTAATAATTTTAAGTGATTTCAAGGGATTTTTCTGATCTTTAAAAGAGTTTGTGAGGATTTTAAAGGATTTCATGGAATTCGATCATATTTCTAACAGTTTTCACGAATTTTAAACATTTGAAAGGATTTTAAATGTTATCGTAAAATTTCAAGAATTTTTTAAAGTTTGTCAGGGAATTTTATGGAGAGATTTCAAAAGATATTTACGATTTTTAAAAGATTCAGTAGAATTTGAAAGGATTTCAAAGGCACATTTTTTAAGGACTTTCAAGAAATTAGTCGAATCTTAAAAGATATTGTGGAATTTTTATGAATTTGATGGATTTTTATGAGATTTTTCTAATAACTTTCAAAGATTCCAAGAGATTTTTTAAGTTTTTAAAAAATTTTCTGGAATTGGAATTCAATTTCAATTCAATTTCCAATCATTTATAGGGATTTTAAATGTTAAGGAATTTCAAGACGTTTCTAGGAATGTTTAGAGATTTTCATGAATTTTAACGTGGATTTCAAAAGACTTATGATTTTGAGAATTTTTTTGGAATTTTAAAGGATTTCATGGAATGTTTTAAGATTTCTAATTTTAAAGGATATAAAATGGATTTTAATTATTATCATAGAATTTGAAAGAATTTCAAGAATTTTTTGAAAATTTTAAGAGATTTTCACAAATTTTAAGCGATTTCAAAAGTTTTCGTGAAATTTTAAAAGATTTAAAAAGGTTTCCAAGAAAATTCATTTAAACTAACAAAATCTCAGTTTTGGTTGAATTAACAAAATTAACGCAACGTATTAAAAACGAATTAACAAAATTAACGCAAAAAAAATATATAGAAAAAATTTTGAGCTATATTTAGAATTTTTATTTTTTCAAGTATTCAAGATATCGGTAAATCCATACGAGAGTTTATTCAAAATCGTAAAAAAAAAGTGTACACAAAAATTGCCAATGAGAAACAACAAAAATTTCAGAAGAAGATCAATTTTAAAGGCAAAGTTTAAATAATTTCAACTTAATAAACATTTTCTCAGTCTAAAATTTGTCTTTATATTGTCATTGTTAATTATTTTTTATACGGAAATAAATAAAATAATAATAAATAATAATTTTTATTTTAATAAAATGAAAACAAACTCTTGTATGGATTTATGAATACTTGAGAAAATAAAAATTCTAAATAGCTCATTTTTCTATATTTTTTTAATACGATACGTCATTCTACGTCGAAAATAATGCTATAAAAAAATCAACACCTTTTAGCCATTTAAATTTAAATGGAATAAAATTTCAGTGATGTCTCCCCTTAACATAGGATTTTCTACGAGATTTTCTAAGATAGCATAGAGGGGGAATATCACGTGACAAGAAAATGGCAACGCACATGACAAAAATTTATAGCGAAATTTTTAGTTCCCGAGGTCCTTGTTATATAGCGAGATGTGAGTGTAAATTTTAATCAAGGCGATTAAATTAGGTGGACATCTTAAGATTCGCTCCATGACTGAAATAAGAGTCACCGACTCTTGATCGGACATACACAGTGTGTCCAAAAAATAACCGAACTTTATATTTATATCATACAACATGCAGCGCCATCTATTAAAAACTTACAGCATAAAAAAGATACATTCATCCTCTTTCAAACGCACCTAACTTCATTTAAATCGGATGACAGATGTTAAAGTTACAGCCATTTCAATACAAGAAAAAGTGTGCTAATGTTACAAAACAAAAATGGAACAAAGAGCAAATATAAAATTTTGTGTTAAACTTGAAAAAAAATTCGCTGAGACATACGAATTGATGAAAAAAGTTTATAGTGATGATTGTATGAGTCGCACTCAAGTTTATACGTGGTTTACACGATTTAAAAATGGTCGTGAGGATTTAAATGACGACCTAAGGCCAGGTCGTTCAGAAGCTAGTAATCGTGCTGAATTTGTGGAAAAAGTCCGTGAAATCATTGGTATCGATGCAAATTTTACTACGAGAATGTTGGCTGAGGAATTAAATACGAGTAAAAACACTATTTGGAGAATTTTAACTAAAGATTTGGGTAAAAGAAAGATCTGTGCGCGTTTTGTTCCACATGAATTAAATGAAGACCAAAAAATCGCTCGTGTGGAGCATTGCAAAGACATTGTTGAAACTGCTGAAAACGATCCAGACTTTCTTGATTCGATCATAACTGGTGATGAGACATGGTGCTTTAAATATGACCCTGAAACTAAGCGTCAATCTGCTGAATGGAAGACCAAAGGCGAGCCAAAACCAAAAAAACTGCGTTTTCAGAAGTCTCGAATCAAGACAATGTTGATTACTTTTTATGATTCAAAGGGTATTGTCCACAAGGAATTTGTTCCAGAAGGTCGAACTGTTAATGGAGAATACTCCATTAATGCACCACCTCACAAGACCAAAAAAGTGAACGAATTTTTGATGAAAAAACGGATTTCTCTCATCAGCCACCCTCCGTATTCACCTGATCTATCACCATGTGACTATTTTCTATTTCAAAAATTGAAAACCAAGATGAAAGAAGCATTTTATGATGATATCCCAGCCATTCAAGCAGCCGGAACAGAGGTGCTGAAGAACATTTCTATCAATGACATAAGAAAATCTATGCATGCGTTGGTTGATCGTTCCAAACGTTGTATTCAGTCTAATGGAACCTATTTTGAATAAATAATAACTTTCAAAGGTAATATAATGTGTATTTTATTCTATATCCAAAAAGTTCGGTTATTTTTGGGACACACTGTGTAGAGGACTCGATAACTATATGATAATCTCTGGTTGCTGCTGAGAGGATCCATAGCGAGGTTGTTGGCTTTCTATTCGCGAAACATCTCCTTTCTCGGCTCAGCGGTACATTTGTATGCGGCCCCGAGGCGAGGGACGTTAACCGCTCTTATCCATTTAAACAAAATGTCAAAGTGCCAGATGATAATGCGCGGGAAATAAATCAAGTGCGCTGAAAAGATGACGGTGATAAATGTAAACACGTCTGCCAGGCAGCTTCAAGATATACTTACCGAGATACACGCTGGGCCATGACTGATGGCGATGTCACGAGATGTGGTATCATAATAATTCATAAAGTCAGAACAGACCTTAATCATTGATAAATGAAATGGCTTGCTTGTTTCGATTCATTTCTTTTCTTGTCATGACTTTTGTTTTTACCTTTGTTCGCGTCCTTGCAGCAAAAAGGACGAAAAGCACCACTAATCAGACACATGAGGCGGTGGATTTAAACGACGCGCGAGTATTTAAGTTAGCGAAATGTGCCACTGTTCTTATTGGCGTATTACCAGTAATTCATTTCCAAACACTATTCGTGTGAAAAATCGAGCTTGGTGGGGATGAGTGTGAGAGCCGCAAGACTCAGACTCATTTTGGATTTTGACTTGGAATCACAATCCAAAATTTTCGCTACGCTTGAAGCCGGAATGAAAGAGCTAAAAGGTACAAATTACTAAACTCGCGAAGGGATCAATTTTTCTATCAATTGAAATTTAAAGGGTGATAGTGCTAATGGGAACTTGTGTTATATTGTTTGTTGCAGTTTGGCGAATTGTGTTGAATCCGATTATTTATTTTATGCACTGAGAAACCCGCGTTTGTATTTATTGTTAAAAAGCACACTAGATTTTACTATCTGAACTTTACAATAAGGGGCAAAAAGCAAATTTTAATAATATTTACTAACCTCAATAGTAACTCGTAGCTTCTTACAGAATTATAAAGTATTTTAGAATAAGAACTAAAACTATTGCAGTATTTGTAAACTGTTTAGTAAAATGATGCGCAGAGACCATGCGCATCGAATTACTATCTAGGTTAGTAAAATATGTACAGTCAGAATAGCAAAAAATAAAAGTTTTGAAGGGACCTAACTTCACACTATAACCTACATAAATTAATATTCTAGCCTACACATATTATACAATATCAAACATTAGCAATTACATACATACATATATGCACTGAATACAATTACATATATTATTAAGCTGAAACAGAAATATCAAGTTAGAAGAAAACGAGGCTGGCGGGAATCGAACACTGGTCATCGGGGCAGCAATCGGGCGATGTTCCATCTAACCTACAAGACATTATAAGAGTGAGGAATAAAAGCGTCCATATGACTGTCTATATCCGTTGTTCGACAATCGGCACACGTCGGATATGCTCGGCTGCGCTCGGTCCAAGACTTGACGTTTTCTGTTAAATCATTTAGTAATTTCTTCTACATATTTAGTATATTATATTACTTAAAATACTTATTAATACTATTCTTTTTGTACAATGTATTAATTTCTGTAATCATTTTTCCTAAATCGGATTTTACTACAGAAAATAGTAAAGTTTGCTATTACTAAATAGGAAACCTTCTTATGAAAATAGTATAATTTATTATGTATGTATTTAAAATTTAAGGATTTTGCCCCAACTTGCTATCGATATTAGTAATTTTTCTAACATAGAGTTTCTCAGTGTGGTTGTTGACTCAATTTTGTCAAAGCTTTTCCTTTTGGTCGTAATGATCAGAAGTTATGTAATCGGCGTGATTTGCTTGGCATCCAGATGGCAATGGGACGAATTTGAATCCACCCACGAAGTGCCCCTCGATTCTTATGGTTTTACGTACAAGGGTACTGCGTGAGTCTAAATGCTTTATTTTAGCCTTGTACAAATGATTTTATCCATTTTGACGCTTTTCATATGTGACTTTAACTTGAATATGTATTTGTTAATCTGACTACATTTTCTTTTTCGATATTGATTGATTTGTCTGAATATAATTTCGTACATTTATCTCGATTCTATATTAAGTCAATATTTTTCCTCGTTTCTTGAACTGACAACGATTTTTTTTGATTATGTAGATCGAATGTTTTTTTAAAATGATATGTAACAGGTGACTTTTTTATGCTCTTTATTTTTATGGTATTTTATGTTGTTGTATTGATAATTAAATTGTGGACTGTGTGAATTTGAATTTCGACGAGAATATTCGTCTTTGTTGAACAATATCTTGTGATTATCGTTTAGCGTAACAGTCAGTTTAATCATTGCGAGTTTTATGATCTTGTTTTCGCAAATTTGGGTAATGTCCAGTGTTGACATTGTCAGGCTTTGATGTATTGATAGTAACAATAATAATGGCTCTGTACGCGTATTTATATAATACATTCTCAAAATCTTCTACCTTGCTTTATCATTTTCGTTTGAATTTATTCAGTATTTTTCTCATGATTTCACTTCAAATTTAGCGAATTCCAAAATTTATAAATTAATCGTATTTCTTCATCAATAATTCTCAACTATTTCTTGCATTTTGATCTAACTAGCTCTCGAGCATACGCATTGTATACCAAACAGATATTAAATTGGTTACACACATGATCGGTCGGTCGATATATAACACTCTTCTTCGAGCTATTTCTTACAAGAAATTTTCCTTTTCCTCTAAAGTTTCTATTATTAGTAGGTCAAGTTTAGTTAATCCCAAGCAAAGAAGGAAATATTTCTGTCTGGAGATAAAATAAGATTTCCATTGTTTGAGACATTTTATAAATCAAAAGGAGGTTTTTTCACTCATAAAGTCGCGACCGCTTTACGTACATAGCTTTAAGACTCATGAAATTTATGGCCTTTTAACGAATGATAATTTTGAACTAACGTCTTGAAAATTTCAACTTTGCAATGTGCATGCGCATGTAGCTTACATTTTACAGTGTATGTATATACCGGAGATTTACGATCTTTGCTTTAGTATCGTCGGCTGTTTGTGATTTAGTGTGAGCTTGTCGCGCCATCACTTAGTTTCAAATTAATCTTGGAAGAATATAAGCTACACGCGCCAGTAAACAAATTAACAAGTACTTTTCTAATAAACAATAATGAGATAAGAAAACCAAACATATGTGAAAGTTTCAGTCGCAATAAACCCATGGCTTGAATTCAAATTGTAGGGGAGCCTCTTAAATTGCATTGAAAAACTTGTATCACTTGTATCCTCTTTAAAAAAGTGATGTTACCAATATATCGAACACATTGTTGTCGAAAACCTGATTGGTTTAGAAACTGCGCGAATTGTGTGAATATACCGAATTTGAAAACTATCTTCAGATTATTTTCATTGTCAAAGCGATTACTAATAAAAAGGTTATATAAAAATAGAAAATAATTTAAAGTGATAAAAATAATTATTTTGATGTGAAAAATAAATTATTAGTGAAGCAAAAAAATATTTCAAAATATATACCTAAGGTTAGTGAATATTATTTGAAAAATTAAACAGATTACTTATAGTAAACTTTTCATGCGTTTTTTTATATTAGTTTTTAATATATCAATATTTAATATATGTATAATTGTACATGCATTCGTATATTTACAGATGAGTTACCATCAGAATTATGAGACTTTATGGGATTATAAAGTAATTAAAAGGGATTTGACTGTATATTTTGTGGAATCCTATGTAATTTTTGAGAAAATTTTAAGAAATTTCTAGACATTTTACGAAATTTATTGAGATTTTAGAAATATATATTAAGTGATTTCACGGAATTTCGAGGAATTTTATGAAATTTTAAAGGATTTTACGAAATTGCATGAAATTTTAAATAATCTTCAGAGTTAACGATATATCATAGGATATTCAGTTATTTTAACAACTTACGATATTTACGAGTTTCCATTGGATTTTCAGGAATTTTAAGGCATTTCATAAGACTTCATGTGATTTTAAGTAATTTTATGAGATTTGATGATGTTTTGGTAGATTCTTAGTAATTTTTGCGTCTCAAACTAGCAACTTTAAAAATTATCAGCCATAATGCTTTTTCATTATGGGCGCGAACTTTAAATCATTTAGAATAGTATAGAAAAAGAGAGAGAGAGAGCATAGTATGAGTAAGATGAGCGATCGGCGTTTGTGTCACCTCGCCCTCTAACGGTCAAGTCTTAACTTAACTAGTCTAACAACGACATTGGTCTGAGTAACCTCATTCATTCTCTTTGGTCTGAGCCAGTCTCAGTACATTCTTTGGGTTTGAGCTAGTCTCATTCATTCTCTTGGTTTGAGCCAGTCTCATTCATTCTTTTGGTTTGAGCCAGTCTCATTCATTCTTTTGGTCTGAGCCAGTCTCATTCATTTCATTCACGCGGAGCTCCCGTGCGTCGTATAAAACTGCAATCAAATTGTACACGCGAACGAAAGTGACGGGTACGCGAGTGACACCAACGCCATACCGAAATTAGTGTTTTTCTTTCATGGATTTTAATTTTAATCAATAAAAGGGTTTTTTATGCGTTAACCGGCTTTTTCCCTGATGTAAAAAGGTTGTATTCATTTAATCGAAATCCCTTCAAATATTTATTTTCAGCCCAGAACTTAAGAAAGTGATTTTTTTATTGAGTCATATTTTAAACAAATTGTCGAGCCACCTACGGTAAGGCAATTACGACTTTCGAGTCAAAACAGTAATTTTAACCGACTTTAAGATATTTTATGAGATATTAAGTAATTTTAAGGACTTATTTCCTGAAATTTTTAAGTATTTGGTGAGATTATATTGAAATTTAAAGAATTTTAAAGAATTTAACGAAATTTCACGGAATTTTGAGTAATTTTAAGTATGTAATTTTAACAAATATCAATTAATTTTGCGAAATTTAAAGGAATTTCGTAAGATTTCATAGGATTTTTAGTCATTTTAAGGGTTAATATGATAGTGGAATTTTAAGGAATTTTATGGAATATCAAGGAATATCAAGTGATGTTACGATATTTAAAGGAATTTCACCAGATTTTGAAGAATGTTAAAGGAATTTTAAGATATTGTATGGGTATTAAGTAATTTTAAAGACTTTTAAGGGATTTTACGGTATTTCATTGAATTGTCAGGAATTTTAAGAAATTTCATGACATTTCATGGGATTTTAAATAATTTTAAGGTTGAATTCAATTGCATCCCCGTAAAATATTGGGCACTATCCGTTGGGCACCGTCGAGCGAGGAAAATAAAATCTTCTGCCGTCAATATAAAATCAGTGGAAAATACCAAAAAATAGCCAAAAACATGAAATATCGAGTAACTATAGCAAGTAAGCTAAAGAGAGGGAACAGTGTTGCCACATCCCGATACGGTTACGGTTATCCATTTGACACTTACTACAATTTAAATGTATTTTATTAGATTATTTATTAAAGTACGTGGTGAATAAATTTTATTTTTTTTTTCTAAAAATTTGTACTTTGAAGCAGCAAAAATACTGACATTTTTTTAAATTCTCTACTAGAGCAATTAGTTACTAAAACTGAAAATTTGGAGACTGCCCATGCATTCCTCATGAATTACATGTTAAAGTAGTTAACTTTAACATGTCACGATCCAGCAATTTCTTGAAAACGCGTAGAGATAAATTGAAGAAATTTTGCATAGTTATGCCACTATATACCTAGTTGAATTTCTTATAAGGGTTTAACAAAATATTTAATTCTACAAGTTTGGTGTACTTTTATAATTTTCGTAAAATTCATTTTTTCACTATAACTTCTCAAATATTCAATCAATTCGAGACGAATCGATTGACCTGTATGATTAATACATTTCATTAAAAAATAAGGATGTTATATGGTTAATTGTATTTTCAAAAATTAATTTTTCGACTATAACTTTTCAAATAATCAAAATTTTGACTTGACGTAAGAAAAATAAATGTTCCTTGCCTCGAGACGAATCGATTGGTCTATAATATTATTTCATTTCATTGAAAAATAACAAAGTTATGGTTCTATTTAATTTTTAAAAATTAGTTTTTCAACTATAACTTCTATAATATTCAAAATTCGAAGCTTACGTAAGGAAAATAAGAGTTCCTTGCGTCAAGACGAATCGATTGACCTATAAGATTAATGCATTTCGTTGAAAAATATGAAAGTTGTGCTTTATTGTATTTTTCGAAAATTAATTTTTCGAATATAACTTCTCAAATAATCAAAATTGAATGCTGATGTAAAGAGTACTTAATGCTTCTTCTGAGGAAGCAAATCATATTTGCTTACAGGAAGCAAAGTGCTCATTGAATGAGCACAAAAGTTGATACAACTTCACAGCTAGTTTTCTACTATCAAAAGGTGGGCAAAAACGATAAATTAATCGCGCGCATAGCGCGCGGATCACAATTGCTAGTAAGAGAAAGAAAGAATGTTTGAATCCTGGCTAACAATGATATTAGGTTCTATTAATTAGCGACACAGTAACAAAAGATGGAAGAATGAAAAGAATTGCATTACAATGAAAATTAGAACTAATTAAGAAGAGAATGCTGAAGAATCTTTCTAATTGGCATTAATTGCAATCGTTTCGCATCTTGAGTGGATATTTAACCACTTAGAAACTATTCTTCGGGAAGAAACTTGTGAGATGCCGAGATCGGATTCACCTACATTCTGCGAGTTGGCGAATCGCAATCGCTGCTAACTGAATAGTTTTGTGCGACAGAAGAAAAGGCAGGAGATACAGATAGAAAGAGACAGAAGGAGTAAAACGCGGGCTGCGTGCCTCGAAGTAATCACGCGCCGGGATAAAGTTATTCCGGGGCATAAATAACCGACATGTCTGGAATAAGGCATTAATTTATGTTATTTATCGCCCATTACGCCGCAAAGAAACACTCGCATGGGAAATAATGTATCATTCTCCACACGCGCTCGCAAACGCGGGAATCGGAGAATGATTCAGAATGCCAACGAACGCGGACGTTTCTCTATGTTCACCCGTAAACAAGCATGTATGTTCACTTATACATACATATATAAAAATATATATATGTATATGTGTATATGAGTACCTATGAACACAAGGAGAAGATGATAATGTTTCTTGTTCCAGCCACCCTGTAAGATTGCATAACAATCAAAAGAGGCTCCTTTTTTCCAGGAAAGAAGCTTCGCAATTCCTCACCGACACGTGTACGTCATTTTTATTCAATAATTTCAATATCCCATAATTGCCTTTACTATCACAGCAAATATTTTCAATTTATTTCGTGAAACATGTAAAAGTGTATACTTTATATGGGCATATCCACAAAAAGTGTCATTTTTCTGCACAGTAAAAACAAAGTCTGATTTTAAGCTCAAGAACGGTCTTGATTTAAGATGTAAACGAAAGTAGACCATGTCCGCTTAAATTCAGCGTAGGATAATAGTCTTGAAATAAGGCGATTATAGGGCTGGGATTCAGCCGTTAAAAAGACTGAAACTGAACTGCAAGTCAGAGAATGGGCTGAAATCCAGACCCACAATAGACTATTTACCGATCATAAAGCAGAATATGGACTTTAATTAAGACCTAATCTGAATATAAAATTCAGCTGTTAAGATTGCTTAAATTAAGTCTAAATTAAAAATAAAATTCAGGGCAAGAATAGGCTAGAACAAGAAAAAAAATTTTGTTTATATTAATACGAAAATATAAAAGCAATTCGTTTGTTTAAAATAAATATTCTATAGTATAAATTGTTTAAATATAAATTCGAATTTTTATTTCAACAATTTGTACTAAACTATATTTATTTTAAACAAACGAATACTACTTCTATATTTTCGTATTAATACAAACAAAATTTTTTGTCTTGTTCTTGTGTGTTTGCTTTCAATTTAATATAAAAAAAATGTTTACACGTATTAATATTTATTAATATTATTATATTTATTAATTAATATTTACACAAATGTTTAGACGTAGTGGTAAAGTAACAAGAAAAATTTGTCACGTACATTGAGGTTAGGTTCAGTTAAATTTCAACAGCAGTCATTTTAAAATTATTTACGTTCATTTCGGTTATAGTAATTATATATTATTAATTTCAATCCGAATAATAATGAGAGTATATCAAAATACTCATAATTTTAAGTATAATCAATGTTATAAAATACAAAAACAAAAAAAAGCGTCATAGATTGCGGTGCTTAATTCTTGAAACACTAGAAAACAAAGTAAAGACCGTGAAAAATGTAAACTTCAAGCAGCTTCAAGATCAAGAAACTATATTATCTGGTATGATATTAATATCAGATATATCAGATATTATACACACTTCACATTCGGTACTTGTCGCACGAACTTGATGTAAAAGAAAATTATGCAAATGGCGTCGTATAGAGGGAGAAGGAGTCGCGAGTGACGTCACAACTTCAAACTTTCGAGGACTGAAAAACAGTTTTTTTTACGACTCGAAGTAAATCAAGACAATTCAATCTTTTTTTAAAACCTATAGTCTAAAATTCAGCCCAATTAATGGCTTATTTTTGTTTTAAGACTCAGAAGGATTTTTTTAAGTACTATTTTCATGATTAAATCAAGTTACTGACTTAATTTCAGCCAAAAATTAAAACAAGTCTAGCATACATTTCAGACTTTGTTTTTACTGTGTGTCACCGTTGCGTTATAGGCAAATCTGAACTTAAAATACAAGTTAAACCGCACAAAAATTTACAGACAAACTCCCTGAAGTAGAAACAAAAGCTTACAGTCATTACAGAAACCCTCATAAAAAGATATAACACATAATCGATGAATAAAATCCCAAAAATATACCTATGTAATATTTGTCACCACCTACGAATTGAGTGTTTTGCATGCTCACAGGTTTTCCGCGCATAGTTTGAAAATTCTAAAAAAAATCATGCTAGTTCAGTGGAACATAGACTACTGAAATTTCATTGATTTGACACTGTGCTTTGATTTATAACTCAGCAAGAAAATCTCAAAGTCGTGTCACCGCTTTCACGATTTAAATGTCCACTCCTGGGTCTGTCGAGCTGTAGAAAATGCGCGCAACCACCTAGGTCAAAAATCTTTCGATTTTTTGTTATATTTTGGTTGCCATTAAACACCACATAAGGGAAAAACGTGTGCTCTCAGAATTATAGAAGTATCACACATTCAAATATCGAAAATTTTGATTTTGTCAAAAAAATGTCCACTACATCGTCGTACTTTACTCGAAAAATACTTGCAGCACACTTTTCTGTGCTCATGGAAATTAAGCAGTATGTTGGGGCGAAAAAGTTTACCAGATATAAAACTAAAATCGCAATGCGCGCAAAAGTTATGCCCAATTTAAGGCTAAAATGTCCACTCCAAATTTTTTGCGAAAATGTCCACTCCAGCGCCAGTAGCTGTACAAATCGCGCGCATCAAGTTAAGATTAAATTTTCTATTGGATTTTGTGTATTTCGGTTGCCAAAATACGTCCGCGAAAGGAAAATTGTGTGCCTCAAAAATCTCAAGTGCGAATTACCGGAGCTGAACACATGGCCCAGGCTTGGTCCAATTTCGGCAGCCAAAGATCGGCTAACATTATTGGGCCAATGTCGGCATTTTAATCGGCCTAGTGTTGTCCCAGTACTGGCATAGTACATTGGCATTTTAAATTTTAAATTTTAAATTACTGGGCCAAGCTTCCCCGAAGCTTGGCCCAGTAACGGCCCATTAAAGGGCCGAAAGTCGGATTGACTACGTCAAACCATTTTAGAAGTAGAAAAGCCAGAGTCTGGCTCAGTAATGGCACTTTACTGGGCCGAAAGTCGGTATATTACTCCGGCAAATCATGTTGGAAGTAGAAAAGCCAGAGTCTGGTCCAGCATTGGCAATTTACTGGGCCGAAAGTTGGTATATTACTCCAGCAAACCATGTTGAACGTAGATAAGCCAGAGTCTGGCCCAGCAATGGCACTTTACTGGGCCGAAAGTCTGTATATTACTTCGGCAAATCATGTTGGAGGTTAAAAAGCCAAAATTCGTCCCAGTAACAGACCATCAAAGGGCCGAAAGTCGGAAAAAATATGTAATTAAGGAAGATATTAATTTGGCACTGCCCTACTACCGACAGATAGCAATTTTTTTATTGACAAGAATTTTTATTCTGTCAATCAAATATCCTATTATATCGATAAATACCAGGCTTTTACGTTTTATAAAAGTGAACATTGAAAATATGAAAAATTTCATATACATATTTTATTCATTGTTAACGTAAAAGCTTTTTCAATGAAATTATCTTGAAATAATTTAAAATTTGTGTATGGTTGAATATATCGTGGAAAAAATGTTGGAACACCAACTCATGAGTTAGGGTAATGGTTTAGGTTATTGACTTTCGTCCGATAGGTCGTGCGTTCGATTCCTCCCGCATTGTGTGCGAAATTTTATTTGTTATATAAGCGTTAAAATTTACAAATAAAAATGACTTATAAGTATATGCATAATATATCTATGAATAAATCATGTTCTTAATTAATAACATTTATTTCTATTTTTTTTTGTAATTTCTCAGTGTAATGGGCCATTAACATTTGCTGATTTCGCGCCAATACTGGCAGCCAGTATTGGGCCGACAATGGCAGCCAAGCCTTGGCTTCCAAGTGCAGGACATAGTTATCATTCCGTCATTGGCACGATAATGGCAGCCGAGGTTCGGCAAAATTTTTGCCGACTCTGGGCCAATGCTGAGCGGTATGTGATTTCGCACTTGGGATCATGTAAATTATGTACAAATTACAGTTAAAAAAAGTAAAAAAATGATTTTTCTTCAAAAGTTAAATGCCCAAAAAAATTTATTATACAAGAAAGTTCCGTTGTTTTGAAAGGAATAACTTTTGTATAGACATTTTTTTCAAAAGTTCAGAATATTTTGAAATATTACAAAAAATAGGCAAATAATGGAAAAATATTACTTTTTTCTGTAGAATTACTTGCCTGACAATATTTTTTGGACAAAAAAGTTTTTTTATTGGAAAAGAGAAAAGTTTTTCGCAAACTAACATTAGTTTAATCAAAATTAATAATAAAAAATCAATTTTTTATGAAATTTTCGGTAAGTAAAAGCGTCATCATTATAACAAGTTAAGCCTTTAATATCAAATTGAATTAAAGGAAAGTTGAAGAAAATATTTTTATTTTTTTTTTAAATATTGGATTAAAAATATTAGTTTAATAATAAAAAACTATAATTGATACAAGTTTTAACCAATTTTTAATCAGAGATAGAGTAATATTATTATATAGTATATTATATTGTATCTATATTGTAATTTTGATATCTAGTATCTATGATTTAATATAATTAAATACAATTTTCAGAATATTTTGTGATATAATAATTTATAACTTAATTAATAACTTACTACCGGTCTGAATTTAAAACCTATGCCTAACACGATGCAAACGCGACAATTATTTTGGCATCAGAAAGAGCCAACCACACTTCGACCACGCTTCTTCTCATGTATAAAATGTTTAAAAAAAGCTACATGTATTCATTTCTCTTTAAAACCATCTACGTATTTCACTGTACTTGAACACAAAACTAAGATTAGGCAGATTAGGCGAAAGAAACATACTAAAAATTAGCTTTCACTTTTCTGTGATATTTCGCTATACTTTGAAAAATAATAAATAACATAATATATTTTCTGTTAACTATTGAATTTTCGTTTCCTTATATTCCAAATGGTCAGGATATACACTTCAGTATTGGAAAAATAACTGACTTCGATTTAAAATATAAGATAGAGTATTATAACTAAAAATTTAGGAATAAAATTACGAATTTTTTAAGAAAAGTCCCCATTATTTAGTTTCAGATTCTCTATATATATTTGTAATCAAGAATAGAGTAATTTACACACTATTGAAAAGTATCCTGAACATTTAAGAAGGAAAAACAATCCTATTTCGCCTTCAATTTCAAAAATATTATTAATTCAATTAAATTGATGGACTTATTTGTTTCAATATTTTGTGCAAACTGCGCGCATGCGCAAATTTATTTACCACCCTGAAAAATGAGTTTCTATATGTATGTAGAATGTAGGAAAAAAGTTTGAAAAGTGTGCTTTAAGATTTATTTTTTAACTTTTTTTTGAGAGAAAATGACACTTTTCGTGGATATGCCCATATAGGACGATACTTTTCATATAATAACTAACAAGCCAACGCGGGTGCTACGCGCGCGATTATTTTCGTTTTCTTCTTACAAACTTCAAATCATTCCAAAGCCAGTCAGATTTGAAACTGTATATACGAAATATTCGAGACATTTTTAAAGAGGAATTTCAAGATGTTTCTAGGAATTTAAAGGGGATTTGACAATTTTTAAGTGACTTTTAGGATTTTAAAAAGATTTTGTAAAATTTTAAAGGAATTCATGTAATTTTAAAAGATTTTTAAGAATTTTAAGTGATTTTAAGGAATTTTAAATGTTTTGAAATTTTGAGGAATTTTAAGAGGTTTCTAAAATTTTTTAAAGATTTAAACGAATTTAAGCGATTTCTAAGGTTTCTGTGAAATTTTAAGGAATTTCAAAAGGTTTGTAGGAGCTTTAAATGGTTTTAAGGAATTTTAAATGTTGTCCTGGAATTTCGATTTTAAAGATATAGAATAAAGGGATTGTTTAAATTATTTGAAATATAAAGTGCTGTGAATTTTTTAAAGATTATACTAGCAAACAAACACGTACGCTACGCGCACGATTGTTTGTTTTACTTCTTATAATTTCGCAAATTTCGCTGATTCAAATTTAGAGACTAATAGGTTTGAAACAACAACAATGTATGTGAGATTTTAGAGACATATTTAGTTAGATCACCTTTTCAGAGAAGAATACAATTTTAAAAAGATTTTAAAAGATTTCGCAGCATTTCACAGAATCTTTAAAAATTTTATGAATTCCTTCAAAATATTTTGAAGGAATTCATAAAATTGTAAAAGATTTTTAAGGACTCTAGAGAATTTAAAGGAACTTTCAATGTTTTGGAATTTTTAGGAATAATATTATTATAATAGGATGTTTTCGTGAAATCCCATGTAGAAATTCCGATCGGGGTTTAGTAGGGCCCTGGCTAGTTTTCCCTATTTCTAGTCGGGCGCTGGTCGGGAAAAATAGAGAGGGCCTGACTAGTTCTGTAACGCTGTTTTAGCCAGGTTCTAGCTAGAACTTCTGGGCAGGCCCTAACGAGAGTACCCTTTTATCGCCTGACTATTGGTAGGGCCCCGTCTAGGCCCTTTCTATTATATTATTTTTTTATTTCTGTAAAAGTATCTATAAATTTAAATTAATACAGAATAAAAAATTATTAAATGTCAAAATTAAACTTGTTATATTTTAAAAATTAAAAGTATTACAAGAAACATAATAAATATAAATTTAGAAAGAACAATAGAACATAAATAAAAGAACATAAACAAAGGAACATAAATTAATGTAAATTTTATAAGAATAGCAGTTATTAGTTATTGTCATCTGACAATGAGTCATTATTATCATCTGCTTTGGGTGCTGGATCACCAGGATGTCCATGAGTTGCTCGGGCACGACGTCCACCATTCCAGTCTTTTGCATTTGGTAGAACATATCCAATTTCAGATTGGAAATGTTTTTCTGATAGGTTTATTCCAGTGATATTATCCTTATGAGATTTGCAAATGACACCTAAACCAATAATTTTCTTATTACTTAAAATTGGCTAATGATAAAAGAATGGAAAACGAGTTTTGATTTTATGGATTATCCTTACCTAACATACATTCGTACATTTTTGTGTCCTTAAAAATTTCTTTATTTTTATTCTTCTTCACAGCAGTGAATTCCAGAGCAAGTTTTTGAGACAGGTACTTTTTAAATATATTTGTTATTATTTTGCGAGCTGTTAATTCTCTATTAAATAAAAATGGTAAGGAAGACATCTGTAAAACAGGGAATCAAAAATTAATGCTTCAGGATACACTAATAACAAAGTAATAATAATGAAAATAATATATACATACAAAGCTTTCACGAAATTTTGAATCTGTCTTCAGATTTTCATCAAATTTCTTGAAATCTTCCATTTCCTGTAGTGGTAAGGCTAATTCATTATCAAAAACCCATGTAGAAATCGCCCAATTTGTCCCTATGTACATTAGGGCGGTGGTCAGGTCCTTGCAACTGGAATAGTAAGTTCTAGTCAGGACCCTATAAGGCACTGTTAGGATTTTCCATTCTTTGTGACTAGAAAATCTATCCATGTCTAGTTAGGCCCCGAACTTATATTTTAGTCAGGTTTTAGTTGGGCCCTGATTCGAATAAAAGAACAAGAAAGTTCTAGTCATAAACTGGTCGGATCTTAGTCAGTAAGCCCATTTTACTCAAATATATTTCCAATTCTCACCAAAACAAAAAAATCATAATATTTATGATATAGATATTGCAAAAAACAGTTAAAAATAAAATTGTAAGAATTTTCACAAATTACGGCACATTTAAAACTAGAAATCGCATCCTCCAAAAAATGTGAATACAAGTTCAAGAGGTACACAGCTGCGCATGCGTGATATATTTAAGTAAAGCTAGGTAAAGCTGGCTCTTACTTACAATTAAAAGTTTATTTGCGATCTGTTACGATGGAGAGAAAAAAAAATCCTAGATCAAGGACGATTAAGAATTAAAAAATTTAGATTGCATAAAAAGTTGCAAAGTGAAGAATTCCGGACAAGTGGAAATGAGGAGGATAATCATGATGATGAAAGTAGTGATCATGATGATGAAAGTAGTGAAAGTGAGGTTATGGATGATCTTGACTACTCTCAATCCAACAATTCTGAAGGTATGTTATTAGTAAAATTATTTATAATTAATAAATTAAATTAATTATTAAATCCTCGAAGAAATTCTTGTGTTATTTTCAGATGAGGTAAACACAAGGAGTTTTCCTAGAGATTTCCTCAACCGAAAATAACACGAGGATTTTTTCAATAGGAATGTATAGGATATTTAAGGATTTTAGTATAATTTAATGGAAATGTAACTAAGTATTTTACTGTTAAAAAATATGAAATTTCATTTTAAAACCTTTCATTAATTTTTCATATTTTATATTCAAATTCCGAAATTCTTGACGAAGATATTAATTTAATAATTACAGATAATAATCAAGAAGAAAGTACTGTTGTTTTCAACGAAGAATTGGACCAAAATTCGGATGCTAATACAAGAGACGAAATTTCAGCAGAAGATGTTAGTGTGGATCAAGAAAATGACGATGTTGTTTATAATGAGGATGAAGAGTTTGATATACGACATCACTATGAAATGCTAGGTGAATCTTCTGAAGGATCTTCAAGCGAGGACGATTTTGAAAATTTGCAAGAAATACTAGATATTCCCGAATACAATCTCCCTCCAGAAGTAGAAAAATTGCGCGAGTTTGGCCAAAGGTTGAATCAAAAAGACCTTTATATTTTACTAGGCATTCTAAGAGAGAGATTGCTTCCATCATTACCAAAATCTTCGAAGACGTTCCTTCGGACGGTAGATGCTCGATATAATATTATCGAAATGGACAATTGTAAGGGGAAGATGGGTCAGTTCGTATACTTTAGTATAAAAAAAAGTTTGGAGGATTCAGTTAATCCTGCCATTCACAAAGAAGATAAAATACATTTAATAATTAGTTGCGATGGTCTACCTTTAACTAAATCAGGTGACGGACAATTTTGGGTGACCTCAGCTAAAGTGCATTTGATTCCTGATGTATATGACGTTTTTCCCATTGCTGTATTCTTTGGACAGTCTAAACCAAATAGCGTGGAAGAATATTTGGAACTGTTTATTGAAGAAGTAAACGAATTGAATAGAAATGGTATCAATATTGAAGGAAGACATTTTGAATTTAATTTGAAATCAATAATTTGCGACACACCTGCTCGGGCTTTTTTGAAATGCACTTTAGGTCACGGGGGTAGAGAAGGCTGTGAACGGTGTGAGATTGTTGGAGAAAGGATTGAGGGAAGAACGGTGTATCCATCTACGGTCGAAACTGAGAGAACTAATGAATCATTTAGAACTTTTCGACAAGCTAGACATCATCATGGACCCTCTCCTTTATTACAAATTGTGCCTTTTATAAATATTGTGACAATTTTCGTTCTAGATTTCATGCATCTTTTTTGCTGTGGAATTATGCGAAAATTACTAGACTATTGGTTGAATAGTAGCTTAAACTGTAGATTGAATGTCGGAAGTCGACTTGAATTAGGTAGACGTTTAGAATATATAAAGTCGCAAATCCCCGATGACTTTCAGCGTAAAACGAGATCCGTAACATATTTTGCGAAATGGAAAGCTACCGAGTTAAGATTAATGTTGTTATATGTCGGGCCAATAGTGTTAAAAAATCTCCTCCCAGAAAATTTGTATAACCATTTTCTTCTGCTACATGTCGCCGCTAGAATTTTATGTTCCGATTCACTTTGTCACGTTTATAGAGAACACGCCAAATTATACTTACAAAGATTTTTCATCGCTATGGGAGATTATTACGGTGCTGCGTCCCAAATTTTGAATGCACATCATCTTATTCACGTTGCTGACGATGTGCTATCAATGGGGTGTAGTTTAAGCCGTATCAGTGCATTTCCCTTTGAAAGTTTTCTAGGAAAAATTAAGCGAAAACTCCGCACAGCCAACCAAACGCTAGCACAATTGTGTCGAAGACTACACGAAGAAGGAGTAGTAAAAATGCGAAAAAAGGTTACAATACCTCCACCTCTCTCAATTTTAAAAACTGATGCAGACGGTAATATTACTAAATTGATGTATAAAGACACAATTATTTCTACTTCATCACCTAACAATACAGTAATTTTGAAAAACAATAAAATTGTAAGCATTAAAAAGATATTTGAAGATAATGGAATTTTAAGAATGCAATGTCAGATTTGGAAGAAGGACAAACCACTCTTCACGTATCCCACTAATTCCGAAATCTTGAACATATGGAAATTACACTATCCGCCGACAAATCAAATTCTAAATTTTCCTGTAACATCCATTTCCCAAAAGCTAATTAAGTTGCAATTATCATTTGTTGAAGATGGACCAGAAAAAGTTTATGTCCTACCCTTCCTTCATTAAGGAATTATTTGAATCCCATGTATGTCATCAAATTAATATAATAACTAAATACACTATAAAAGCTAAATATACATCATCTAAGTATATATGTATATTCTTCTGTATTGCATAAACTCCTAATTTTTTGTATTGCATTAAATTTAAAAAAAGGTTATTTTGTTGTATTGAAGTCTTTTATTTCCATTGGTTTTATAGATGCAATAGAATAGTTTCTTTGTTTAATTTAATAAAAACTTATTTTCAAATTAGAAAAAACATTTGAATTTTATTTATTGCTAAGGTTTTGGAAAAATAAAATAGAATTATTCACCTTTCATTAAAACTGTATAAAGTTTATATAGTATTTATTCAATTTATATAACCGCGCCACATCACGTGATTATATTCGAGGTATCGCTGTTGTGATTTGAAGCCAAAAGATATGAAAATTTCAAAATGCGCATGACCAACATCACAGTTTTTGTTGGTTTCTATTGGTCAGTTTTCTAACATGGCGGATGTAAGCCAACAGAAGTGTCGGTAAAATTTCTCTTTTTCCGGAAATGTCTTCCATTTTGTGGGAATAGTAATGCATCAAGTTTTCACAGAGAATCGATTTATCTGTAAATATCATCGGCATCTCGTTTAATATATAAATTTATATTATTTGAATCGTGTTATTGTGCATTATTAAGGTGAGTAATATTTATATAGCAATCAGACTTCATTAATTAGAAAAGAATTCTATCCACCTTGTCAATTTAGGTTATGTTACAACGTTTCATCAGTTTATTCAAGTTTATTCATGTTTAGAAATTATTTGAAGGTGTTTCATATATAAAAATTAAAATATTTTTTTGCAATTAAGTCTAGAAGTCCCTTTCAATTACAAAAAGAAAAATTATAGAAAACCTTATTGTGTACGAATTGTGAAACATTCGTGTTTTTTAGATGTTATTTAGAGTTCTCCGATAACTTTAAAATAAAATTTACAATTTTAACCAATTTTAATTTATTTATGTATTTTTTACCGAAAAATTGATATTTTTAATTAAAAAATTTAAGATTTAGAAAAAACCATTTTTTTGAACAAGTTTCCATTATCGGTTTTGTTAGCATTTTTTTTAACATTATGTTTACAAAAAAAATTACCATTTTAAATAAATTTTATACCGAAATGCTTCATTAGGAAAAATCTTTACAACATTTAAACGATAATATGTTATTTTAGCTTTTTTTATTGGACATTGGTTATTTAAAAAAAACCAGACACAAAATTTACAATTTTGTCTACAACTGTGAAAAATATTAGCGTTGCATTTCATTTCTATTATCTTAGATCTGCTTATATAATAGATGCTAAAAAATACAAATTTTTAATAATTTTATTTATTTACGTTATTTAATCAAGTGTTTTATTAAATTAGGATTTCAAGTAATTACAATGTAATGTACAAAAGGTTTTGTAAAATTCCAAAATTTTAATTGTCTTATGTTAGAAACGTGCCCAATGTTTTGCAAAAAACAAAATTAAGAAATAATGTGAAAGAATTTTAAATATCGCTAAAAAGCTTTTTGCGAAAATAATGATCCAAACAAATTAAAATTACATTTTTATTCATTCATTATTCTAGATAAAAAATGGCGAGTAAAGGTACAATTTCCAAGAAAGTAAAGCTGTATCAGTTATTTGAATTTTTAAATGATAATGAGAGCTCAACTTCCAAGAAAGAAATCGATTTTGCTCCAGCACATTGGATCACATATGATCAAGAAAAAATGGAGCTGGTCACGAAGTTTATGCCACCTCCGTATGATGAGGAATCCTCTCGATTGCTTAATTCACTTATCAAATCTGGAGCTCCAGCATCTTCAGATTGGCCAACCTATCCTATTAGTTTGAAAGGCCATGCTGGTAAAATAAACAAGTTTCATATTTGTAATGTATTAGATTTTTCATGACTGAAGAGTAATAATTAATATTAAATATTTCAGAGTCCTATGAAGAAGCTTTGGCAAGGCTTAAGAAATTTGAGCAGGAGAAATTTGCGTACACCACTGGATATGAAGACAGTGAGGGAGAAGAAAAATCAAGAGAAATAACGAGGACCATTTGCTCTAAGAAAAGCAAACCTCATGAAAAAACGATTGCAAATACCATGAGTGTCCCTTCCTTAACCCATAAAATACCAAATAAACGGATGAGAGAAAATGATTCTTCGATTATAAGAGATTATTACAAACCACAGTTAACAGCAGCGCAGAGCAGCTCAGAAAGAAAAAATTACGAGGATGTTGCAGTCTTCTCAGTGGAAGACCCCCTTAGCAACTACGAAGCATCATCATCTTCATCAAAGGTGTTTCTCAATCGCACAGATCTACATTCCTCACAAGATATGAATCAACTGGACGATCATCAAAAAATTAAGAAATTGAAAAGGTCCCAAAATTCCACAAAGGAAAATAATACGAGCGGTAAATATAAAACACATATTTATTTAATTACAAATATTCAAAGTTTAATTTTACAATTACAGTGGCCGCTATATATTAATAATATTTATTATTTTTTTTTTAGATATTTTGAGCCTCCTGAAAAGTAATCAGGTGGACTTAAAAGAAATATTAGCAAACCAAAGAATAATAATGGCGAAAATAAATTCAACACCCGGGCAACTTCTTGTGAATACAGAAGACTTCATTATTTCGAGGAATTTTAAGAGAACTTGAGAGGTTTTTATGATTTTTAAAAGATTTTGTGGAATTTCATGAAATTATAATTTGTATTGTTTCTCGGATTATAAGGGATTTTCATTCTTGTAGAATTTCGAAATTTCAAAAGGTTTCTGAGAATTTTATAAAATTTTAAGGGATTTTAAATGATGCCATATATGTACAGAAGAATCCCACTAATTCGTAATGCCAAGGGACTTGAACGATATTGAGAATTACCGGGATTTACGAATTATCGGAATTACGAATTAGGAGCGATTTTTTCAAGGGAATGACGATTTACTACGAAATACCGAGATTTTCATTTTATCGGGATTACGAATTACCGGTATTCTACTGTAGTATTTCCAGGAATTTTAAAAGAATTCAAGAGATTTTAATGATTTTTCAAAGACTTTATGTAGCATTTTTAAGGATTTTATAGAATTTTATAAGATTTCTAATAATTTTAAAGAATTTCAAAATTTTTTTCTGACTTTTAAAAGATCTCATGGTATTTTTAAGGATTTCATGTAGAAGTCGATGAAATTTCTACAATACACGAGAATATACGTTTAATAAAATTTGAAGGATATGTGTAAAGGAATTTTGAAAGTTATTGTAGAATTTTAAAGAATTTCAAGAAGTTTCCGGGAATTTTAAGAGGTTTTCACGACTTTATACAGTTTTCAAGGGATTTTTATGACTTGTAAAATATTTTATTAAAGTGAGGGAATTTTATGCAGAGATTTCAAAAGATTTTTAAGATTTATAAAAGATTTAGTACAATTTAAAACGACTTTTAAGGGCTTTCAAGAAATTTTTCGATTTGAAAAAGATATATTATGGCTAATTGTATTTCAAAAAAAATCTGCCCGCTTCGCGGGCACATTCTCATCGCGCGCTTAGCGCGCGGCTCGCTTCGCGCTCTGAAATATTTACACGTCGCGCTTCGCGCTCCGTGTGGCGCGCTTCGCGCGCTTGTGCCCTTCGTGAAGCTTGCGCTTTACAGGACGCTTGAACCTATGTTTCTTTTTTAAGTTTAATTAAATTATATATTACATTCTCATCAGAGAAGGTATTAGATTTATGTAAAATTTGATCCCCCCAGTTTTTGTCAAATGTCCACGTTTTCGGACCCCCTGAACCCGAAAAACAGGTTTTTACGAGAGTTTGTGTGTGTGTGTGTGTGTGTGTCTTTCTGTAGATTTTTAGTTTGTGAACACGATAACTTTCGAAAGAATTAACAGATTGGATTGTCCTTTGGTATACTCCTTTAGTGTCCTAAAATGAAGGTCAAGTTCGTTGGCCAGCCATTTTGGATAAAAATTCAAAAAGTTGGAGCATTTTGAAAAATTTTGAAACCACTTTTTTTTTTAATCTAAAAATTCTAATGACGCACGTTCGTAACACATGGGTCATTAAGTCCCGGGACTAACCAGTAAAAATACAATTTTTTTCCAAAATTCGAATTTACTCATCAACATAGGCACCTACCATAGCGATACAATCATTCCAACGTCTTTCTAAATTTTGAATGCCTTTCTTATAGAATGATTTGTCTTTAGCCTCAAAATAGGCTTCAGTTGCGGCTATAACTTCATCATTGGAGCCAAATCTCTTTCCCTGGAGCATCTTTTTGAGGTCTGCGAACAGCCAGAAGTCAGATGGAGCCAGATCTGGTGAATATGGAGGGTTGTGGAAGCAATTCGAATCGTAATTCGTTTAATTTCACCATCGTTTTCATCGACTTGTGGATCGGTGCATTGTCTCGATGAAACAGCGGTTTTTTCTTCACCATGTGAGGCCTTTTCTGCTTTATTGCGTCATCCAAGCGATCTAATAACGCAATGTAGTAGTCGCTGTTGATCGTCTGGCCCTTCGGAAGATAGTCGATGAGCAAAATTCCGTTCATATCCCAAAATACAGACGCCATGACCTTTCCTGCTGATTGCTGTTTCTTCGGACGCTTTGGCCGGCTTTCGTCCTCTCCTCTCCACTCGGCTGACGCTCTTTTCGACTCTGGCGTATAGTGATGAATCCACATTTCATCCATTGTTATGTACCGACGCAAAAAGTCCTTTTTATTATGCTTAAACAGCCTCAAACAGCACTCCGAATCATCGATTCGTTGTTGTTTTTGCTCCAAGGTGAGCAAACGCGGCACCCACTTGGAAAAAAGTTTTTTCATACACAAATTTTCATGTATGATTTTGAACACGGTGCCTTTTGACATCTTGAGGATGTCAGCTATCTCTTGCAACTTGACTTTTCGATTCGAAATGACAATTTTAAAAACTTTTTGGATGTTTTTGGGCGTAGCCACCTCAATTGGACGACCTGGCCTCTCCGCGTCTTCGGTGGTTGTTCGACTGCGTTTAAAATCCGCATACCATCGGCAAATGGTCGTTTTCGACGGGGAATTTTCCTGGTAACACTTTTCAAGCCATTGCTGAGCTTGAACGGTATTTTTTCCCATTAAAAAACAGTGTTTGATTAACACACGAAACTCGTTTTTGTCCATTGTTTAAAGAACCTTCAATATCTCGACAAGCACTGAACCGAATGTCATGAAATTTTCACAGATATCTTCTAAAGGTTGATACTACTGACAAAAAAATCGACATGGCATTCGTGGTACAACTTGTGTGTTAGTCCCAGGACTTAATGACCCATGTGTTAGTAATCAAAAAGTAGAACAATTTTCTTGAATGACTTTTTTGGATAAAAAAAAAATTGTAAGACTTATAACATTTTGAAAATCCAAAAAAATGAAAGAAAACATAAATTACAAGCCAAACAACGCACGATATGAAAAAAAGTCTAAAGATGAAAAATGTTTCTTTTTGAACGCCCTATAGGATCCGTATAACAACTTTTTTAATTTCCTTAAAAAATCGAAAATTCAAATTTTGAGCCAAAAAACGCGAGATGCAGAGAAAATGATAAGAAACATAATTATTCGCCTTAAAAAGATCTACAAATTCTCCTTCGGCCATTTTTCAATAGGATGAGTAGTTTTCGTTTTAATCGTGAAAAATATTGTTAAACAGAGCCGAGCGCGGTGCGCGAGGTTTAAATCAAATATCCAGCGCGAAGCGCGAGTGCCCTGATGAGAATGTGCTCCTTAAGGTCGTTAGAACCTTAAGTAAATTAGTTAAATTTTGCATTCAAAGCTGTAATTTAATTTAATTTAAATTTAATTTAATTAAATTTTAAAAAATATATAAAAATATAAATTACAAATATAAAAAAATAAATTAAAATTAAAAAATATAAATTATATTTACGAAATATATAATTTAATTAAATTTAAAAAAAAACATATAGGTTCAAGCGTCCTGTAAAGCGCAAGCTTCACGAAGGGCACAAAAGCGCGCGAAGCGCGTAACACGGAGCGCGAAGCGCGACGATCGAACTATATTCGACCACCCGCGCGCTGTAGGCGCGCTCATTTTTTTTTTATATATAATTTATATTTTTATATTTTAATTTATTTTTTTATATTTGTAATTTATATTTTTATATATTTTTTAAAATTTAATTAAATTAAATTTAAATTAAATTACTGCTTTGAATGCAAAAGTTAACTAATTTACTTAAGGTTCTATCGACCTTAAGGAGCACATTCTCATCAGGGCACTCGCGCTTCGCGCTCGATATTTGCGTTATTTGGCTCAGAATTTGAATTTTCGATTTTTTAAGGAAATTCAAAAAGTTGTTATGCTAATCCTATATGATGTTCAAAAAGAAACATTTTGTATCTTTAGACTTTTTTTCATATCGTGCGTTGTTTGGCTTCTAATTTAAGTTTTCTTTCATTTTTTTGGATTTTCAAAATGTTATACGTCTTTCACTTTTTTTTTCATTCAAAAAAGTCATTAGAAAAAATTGTTCCAATTTTTGAGCACTACAAATGTCCGTCTTTAGAATTTTTAGATTAAAAAAAAAAGTGGTTTCAAAATTTTTCAAAATGCTCCAACTTTTTGAATTTTTATCTAAAATGGCTGGCCAACGAACTTGACCTTCATTTTGGGAAATGAAAGAGTATACCAAAGGCAAATCCAATCGGTCAATTATTTCGAAAGTTATCGTGCTCACAAACTAAAAATCTACAGACAGACAGACAGACACACACACATACACAGACACACAGATAGACAGACACATTTGTAAAAATATGTTTTTCGGGTTCAGGGGGTCCCAAAACGTGGACATTTGACAAAAACTGGGGGGGGTCAAATTTTACACAAATCTAATACCTTCTCTGATGAGAATGTAATTAATTTTCCGACTATAACTTATTTTCAAATAATCAACATTTTGACTTGACGTAACGAAAATAAATGTTTCTTGCATCGAAACGAACCGATTGGTCTATAATATTATTTCATTTCATTGAAAAATAACAAGGTTATATGGTTCTATTTAATTTTGAAAAATTGGTTTTTAACTATAACTTCTCTAATATTCAAAATTCGAAGCTGACGTAAGGAAAATAAAGGTTCCTTGCGTCGAGACGAATCGATTGACCTATAGGTCAATCGATGACCTTATAGATTAATGCATTTCATTGAAAAATAAGAAAGTTGTGCTTTATTGTAATTTTCGAAAATGAATTTTTCGAATATAACTTCTCAAATAATCAAAATGTAATGCTGATGTAAAGAATACTGAATGCTTCCTCTATGAGGAAGCAAATCATATTTGCTTACAGGAAGCAAAGTGTTCATTGAATGAGCACAAAAGTTGTTACAACTTCACAACTAGTTTGATTAATTTTTAAAAGATTTTGTAGAAGTTTTAAGGATTTCATGGAATTTGATGAGGTTTCTAATGATTTTAATTTATTTAAAATTTTAAAGAATTGCAAGAGGTTTCTGGGACTTTTTAGAGATTGTGGTGACCACCTGTTATAATTGTTAATTTTATTAATTGCATTTGTATTTCTATCTCTTCAAAATAGCTTCCAGAATGTTCTAATATTTAGTCGAAGATTTAGCTAGCAATCCAGGTACACACTTTGTCCTGTACTCTATAGAAATCTTAATTGGGTTTTTCCCAAAATTTTGTTGCATTTCCCTTTCCTTCGATAGCCTTGTTACCTAGGACACTAGCTTAGGTTCAGGTTAGTCAGGTCAGTCTCTGATCGGTCTTCTCTGTACACACTGTGAATTTCCTTACAGAAATAAATTATTATAATTAAACTATAAAGGATATCTCTCTGAAATTATTTTTGCCTGAACGCAAGCTAACACGGAGATTTTCATGAATTTTAACATGGATTTTAAATGATTTATGATTTTGAAAATTGTTGTGGAATTTTAGCGGATTTGAAGAGGCTTTCACGAGGGATTTTAGGATTTGTAAGAGATTTTAACGAATTTTAAGTGATTTCCAAGGCTTTTTGTGAAATTTTAGGGAACGAGTAAAGAAACACGCGCGCGATTATTTTGTTTTTCTTCTTACAACTTCAAGCCATTCAAAAGCTAATCTGCAGGTTTACAACAACAATGTATGTGAGATTTTGGAGACATTTCGTTATATACCACTTTTTTAAGACACGATTACATCGAGGATTTCATGTTGTTGCTCGTGTTGTTGTTCATTTTGTCAACTGGTAAATTTTTCAGTTGAGATAATAAGAAATGTCGGAGTGCTTCGTCTGTTTGAGTAAGAATTTTGTATTTCTCTTTTCGAACATTGTGACCTTTTTTATTCTACATTAAAGTTCTTATCTTCATTACTTCCTCGTATAGTTTATTCTTTAATCTTCTGTCATCAATGTTATCATTAATTTCTATTGAATTTGTCAATCATGCTTACATATATTTTTAAGAATTCAACTCTCTATATGTAAATGTAAGTTGAGTTAAAATGAAAACAACGATAAGTCGGCTCGCATCACGTGTCACTGAAAACTTAATGAGGATTAATCTTTAAAGTTGTCTCAATTTAATCTAAACAAGCCAATAAAATGACAAAATATTAAACGCTAAAAAAAAGTCGAAAGAAAAGTAGAGAAAGTACATAAAAACTTTCAAATTTCTTTTATTGAAACGTTGTATTACAGTGAGGTAAACTGCATGGAACATTACAGCACATTTCTTTCCAAAGGGAATAAAGAACTGTAAGAATTACGTGAAGCTGAGGCAATGATATACGGCTCATTACAAATAAAAGGTCATTTTCATGTCCCCCTGCCAAAAAACATATTTTTATTATAGTATTTTTTTTTTTGCAACTTTTGTGATTATTATATTAAAATGAAATATTATCTACTAATATTCAAACTTATGAATGTTGAAAATCAATTTAGAACTGAATGGCAAACCTGAAAGCAGACAAAATATCCACTACTGTCCCTGTCCCCAGGGCACTTACGATATATTGTGTTATCATTATTATATTGTATGTTATTCAATTTTTCTTCAGTTATACTATACAAAATAAATTTTTCATTAAAATATAAGCCTAGTAATTTGATATTCATTCATTACTTCTAGCAGATTATGATTATGACTACCCAAAAAAAATTATCAAAAGCGCACAGAAAAAAAAAGTTTTGAATCAAGCCCGAAAGGTCTAGTTTGTGTTACAATTTCAGCCAGTTTTTGGGCTTTAAACTAAATTTAAGCCTAAAAACTAAACTAAAATTTAGGCAATCAGCTTAAAACTCTGGATAGTACCAAGTACTATTCATAATTTTTTCCGAATAGTCAGACTAACAATCATTTTATAGTCTGTTTGAATATATTCAGAGTGTCAGGTTTACACTCTGATAGTTAATCGAAATATGTGCGAAAATCAGCCCTATCCGACACCCATGTCGTAAGATGTAGACCTTGCTTCCTTGGTGATTATAGTTTCTATGTGCGAAATCTTCTCGATAGAGCGGCGCTGCGCGCAACACGCTTTAAAAATGCATTATTCTAATGGGAAAATATCCAAAAAATATAAAATAATTAGGTTTTTGAACAAAATGAGGTCAGAAAATGTTTCTCAAATGATTTTAGGATATAAAATACACATTATCCATCAATCGAATAATATGAAATTGAAAAATAACACCTGAAATTACGTAAAATGTATACAGTGGATAACGCAGCAAGAATTTCTTGATACTCTTAACAAAATATTTGTTATGTTATCACATAAAGCTAAAAATATCTAAAAAAAATATTTAAAAAACTTTAGCTTCTAAGCAGAATTATTTTTCATTTATTTTTTTTATTTTTCCCAACTTTATAGGAATGAAATAACAAATATTTTGTTATAAATATTTTGTTAATAAATATTGTTAATAGATATTGTTAATAAATATTGCTAATAAATATTGTTAATAAATATTTTGTTTATAAACTTTATGTGTTTTTAAAAAAACATGTAAAAAGAAAAATATAGTTTAATAAAAATTTGGAAACGTAACAAAAATTATGTATTAATAATTATAAAATAAATTTGATAGTTGTAATGTGGTGAATTTTGCCACATTGTTGATCCTCTTCCCAGATCGATTTATTTAATCGGGAACTATAACAGAACAGCCAGTAGGGACTCAATTAGATATAAGTGTATGAGTGTAGCATGAATCTGTGAGAGTTGAACTAGATTGAGTATAAAACTAATTAGATTTAAGCATAATCATACTGATATTTTGTTTTTATCCTGTATTTGCCGTCTGCCTGGCTTTCCGATGAACACAAACTTTACGTTGTTTCAGCTATCTATATGTTTTGAGAGGAGTTATTTACCGTCTGAGATGTGCCAGTCACATACATCTTTATAATTTTAATCATTCTCCAACAATGTAGACAATATAAACCACTTAAATTGTGTAAAGCTTACACCTTTCTACATTTGTTATGAAAAGACACATGAGCTGTCAAAATACGTGGACGCAGCCATAATGGTTAGCGGTAGTTCCACTTCCACAGTCCTTCTGCTGGATTCTAGCTCTCTTTTCACCCAGCAGGGAGCAGCAGCTCTCGGAGTAATTCAAGCTACGTAACTGCGACTGCGCGCTCAGACGGACAGTTCCAAGAACACTCAGTTCCATGCTGGCTGTTCCCGTGTAAACTTACGTTCTTTTTTTGTGTTCTGAGAGGAAATCTTATAGTGTTTGCAGAGAGACAATCTCAATACTTTCTTTACCAAAGGGATTACTCTAATTCCTGTATTCGAGTTCACGGAAAGTAAGGTAGGCGTCCGCAAACTATAATTTTCTCCCAGTTGAGCTTTTAGTGTATGAATCTTGAGATTTAGAATTTACGTTATATAACACTCAGCCAACGCCCATATGATGGCATAGCATGGTTTGGCAAAAGAGTATTAAAGTTACTGGTTTTTTTCTTGAGTACGTTTTGAGCATTTGATTTGAGAATTATATTTTGTCGATACGAATTCCGAATGCTAATTAGTGAAACGTGTATCTATCAGTTGTATTGACGAGTCAACGCTCATGTCATGGCTTTTCGCCATTTTGCACATTTTCGCGTTTGATATACGAATGTATTTAAGCTTAGAACAATTCGAGAACTCTGATTATAGAGTAAATTTAGAGATTTCGCTTTGCTAGTAGTTTAAATGAGAAGTTTCGAGTTTCTAGAATTTAAATCTTCATTTGATCTGATGTAACTTTAGATTCGACTAGATTGATTACGTCACTTGGATATAATTAGATCCAAGGTTACAAACCATTGTGAGTACAATATCGTACCGTTGTAGCGATTATTCCGATCTCTGTCAATTTCAAACTAAGAGATAATCAAATAGTAATGATTTTTCCCCTTTTTGTTTCTCATCTCATCCATTAATTTCAAACACTGTATACTATCTCATCTCATATCTTCTTATAATAAACTCTGATTTTCCTTCTTTCAATAATTTACCATGTTGAGTTTGATTTGTTTCTGCGCCCCCACGAAATCCCTCTCCATCCGAGCTAGATTGAAGGGTTAAAGTTTGTTTAGCAGTTAAAGTCGAGGTTAAGATTTTGAGAATAAAACTTTGGCGGTATCAAGAGATACCTGGCGCCCTAACTGGCTTAAAATATTTTGTGCCTAATTTAGAAAATTTCGTTGGGTGTTAGATTTTGGCGGCACTCAGAGGCCGAAAGTCCTTATAGGCTGAGACTGTCGTTATATAGTACTTATTTGAATATTTTCAGTATTAACTAAAAATACATATTTAATAAAAATAAAAGTACATATTTATTTTATAAAGAATAATTCATCATTTTCTTTATGTTTTCCAATTTTTATTAAACTATATGGGCCATTCGATCCAAGAATTACAATGAAAAATTTTTTTCAAGCGAAATATTTTTTTTGTGTTATTTGATCGAAAATATTCGACTCGTATTTTTTTATTTCGACGTGACATGCAAACTACAAGTATTCAAACATCTGGAGAAGACACAATTGAGGATTTTTAAAAATCTTCCAGTTCGTAAACCATTTCTTATAAAATAATGAATTTACCTAAAAATGTTATTGTTTTTTTTTTAGGAGAAGTTTTAGGTAAATTCATTGTTTTATGGAAGATTTTACAAAATCCTCAATTCTTTCTATTCCAGATGTTTAAACACTTGTTACTTGAAAAGGTTGCATATCATATCGAAAAAAATACGCGTCGAATATTTTCGGTCAAAGAACACAAAGAAAATATTTCGCTTGAAAAAAATTTTCCATTGTAATTCTTGGATTGAATGGCCCATATAGTTTAATAAAAATTGGAAAATATAAAGAAAATGATGAATTATTCATTATAAAATAAATATGTACTTTTATTTTTATTAAATATGTATTTTTAGTTAATACTAAAAATTCAAATATGTACTATCAAATTTATTTTATAAATATTGATTTATAATTTTTGTTACATTTTCAAATTTGTATTAAACTATATTTTTCTTTCTACAAGTTTTTTTTAACGAACACAAAGTTTAATAAAATATTTGTTATTTCATTCCTATAAAGTTGGGAAAAATAAAAAAATAAATGAAAAATAATTCTGCTTAGAAGCTAAAGTTTTTTAAATATTTTTTTAGATATTTTTAGCTTTATGTGATAACATAACAAATATCTTGTTAAGATGTATCAAGAAATTCTTACTGCGTTATCCTCTGTATACATTTTACGTAATTTCATGTGTTATTTTTCAATTTCATATTATTCAATTGATGGATAATGTGTATTTTATATCCTAAAATCATTTGAGAAACATTTTCTGACCTCATTTTGTTCAAGAACCTAATTATTTTATATTTTTTGGATATTTTCCCATTAAAATAATGCATTTTTAAAGCGTGTTGCGCGCAGTGCCGCTCTAGTGAGAAAATTTCGCACATAGAAACTATAATCACCAAGGAACGCCATTTTCTTTTTAAGTCGGACAGGACTGGCGAAAATTGAAATATCACGTGACCATTATGGTACCACGCGTCGGCGCACCGCTCCCGCCAATTTTGGTAAAAGTCTAGAACATAACCTTACGTGTCTTCTTGTGTCTTCTCGTGCCTTGTCTCTTGTATGTGCCTTCTGTCAATTTGTGTTCGTTTTTTATTGTCCTTGTGAATCGGTAAGTATAATCAAGTATAATATATATTACTTAATCAACTTAATCATATTACTTAATTTGTTTGGTTTTATATTCGATTCTTTCGATTCTTTTTGTTTTAGGAAATATGACGAGTCGACGTTCCACCTACAATTTTGTACAAAAAATGAAGGAATGGAACTGTTCTGAAGAGTGTATTAACGAATTCAAAGGTAATATGGTTTAATTTTTATCATTTTTACAGATTTTGCATTTCTCTGAATTGGAAAAATTTTTGTTTTCACTTTGGAAAACTATTCCATTTCAGAAAATGAGATCGACGATCAGTCGTTCGAATTGCTTTCGGACTCTGACATTCGCGAAATGATAAAGCTGACAGGGCCCCGAAATAAATTCTTAAAGAATTTTAATGAATATCTGCAATTGGTATGCTGTATTTTTTGTTTATGTTGAAACTAACAACTAAATCACTGCGAAATGGAAAATTATAATTGTTCTTTATTTAATTTACGTGCGTCAATATAACTCAGGGTAATATCCCATAATTTCCCAAGATGGATATAAAATTGATCCGTAACTGAAATTATTTCAGTTTTTAATGTTTCTTTTTTAGTTTATTTGGAAAACTTTTAATTCGAATTGTGTTTTAATTATAAAACTTTTTTAAGCTTAAGAATCAAGTCGCTCCGGTTACTCCAGATATTACGAAACCTGATGGTCATGGTTTTGAATACGAATCAGAAGGTCTTTCCAACTCAGAGGCATCTACTTCAGTGCCTACTTCAAAAGTACCTACTGCTTCAGGGAGATCTATAAGCTTTGATTCCCTTAATTCAGATCAGTGTAAGAATTAAAAAAAATTATTTCAAGAATGGTTTTCATATTAAATTATGTTTAAGAACAATTTATATTATTTTTTAAATTATTAATTTGATTAACACCAATTATGTTCTATAACAGGGGTTGAAACAACAGTCAGTGAAGATGGTCAACTTATTTTAGATGCAAATGTAATTAATATTGATAAAACAGTGGATACGCCTGCAATTGTACAGAATATAAGCAATTCGAATTTATCTGGGTCATTACCAGCCACACGGACGTCGATCTTTCCAAATGTAAGTTGAATAATCCACTATACTTCTTCTAAATGCAACTGATGATTAATTTTTCTAATTTTCAATGCAAAAAATTATTTTTAGGGACTCAAAGCGCATCTCGAAACAAACTATGAAGGTCGTCTAGCTTTGAAGTCCGGTGATAATTTAGATCACATATCCAGAAAGCACTTAGTTCGTTCTGTGGTGGAATTTCTTTTCCAGAATTTCTCTTACAGGAACGTGTAAGTATTTACTTGAATATAGTTTGAACGGGATAAGTCGATTTAGAAAAAAAATGATATGCAAAAAAGAGAAATTCTAATTTAATTATTTTTCCAGGATTAGAAGAGAAATATTTTTACAAGCCTTTGCTGAAATTATTGAAGTTTATCCGAACGAAAGAGAATCCGTATATTTTGTACTTGGTAAACCTAAAACGAAGAATACAAAGAAAACTCCTAATGCTGGCAAGTTATGGTCCAGATACCATAATGTTCAAAGAGAACTTGGTGGCTTCAAAGAAGTAAATCATGACGAAATTGTCGAAGAAGTTGAAGGTACGTGTTATATTAAATTTGAATTTAATTCAGTATAAAATAATATAGTAAGAAATATTTATTTATAACATATGTTTATTACAGATCCTATTATTCAACCGAATGAGGCATCAGGAGCGGCTTATCAATATTTAAAGAACAATGTTGGTACATTTGAAAGTCAAAAGTGTAACTGGCAACTATGCAGCACAGAAAGAGAATCTTATTTAAAAAATCATTCCATATATGAATATATGAAACTTTTTCCTGCATTACGAGTGCAATTCGGATTTCAATTGATTTTACTAGACTTTGATAAGAAGTACCCATCTAAAAAGCACGCATTGTACGGTGCATGGGAATACCTATCAAGTGCGGTTTTAAAACTTGGCGTCAAAAATGGAGACCTGTTGGAAACAGAAGATGATGTAATAAATGGTATGTAAAATTCCCGTTATTTGAAACCTGAATTTAAATAGTTTCTTTGCCAATAATAAAATTTATGTAATTTTGAAAAAATTTGATACCATTAAAGAAACTTAGCTTACGCAGATTTTATTTCACAATTTTTACTTTTTCAAAAAAATAATAGTGCCTTAAATGTTTAAAGAAATGAAATGATTCATCTCGTTATAAATATATTTTACAACATCTTTTTTAACATTATACTTACAGATGCTGTTGTAGTGCAATATTTTCCACAACTTTTCAAAAGTGGCACGGTTCGCAACAAGTCAAAGAAAAACAATTTCAGACCATCAGCCACGGAATTAGTCGAGACTGTTTTTCTTCGAGTTAGAGTAAGTAAGGGTTTCAAAGTTCATAATTTCATTTATTTTTATGTAATAGAATTTAATCGATTTTCTTTTAATTTAATAATTTTGGTATCGTATTTTCTGTTTTAAAAATTTTAAATATAGTAAAAATAAAACATGTTGATTATCGTAGGCGTACACGGACCTTGATGTTGAAATAGAGCGTAGAAAGAAGACGGTTGTTGAGCGAGGGGACACACTTCAGCCGTTTCTGATAGTAATTGGAAATGCGATTGATGAAATTGATTCAGTTTATGTGTACGTGGATGGGACGAGGTTTTTGATGGAAACTATATTGCAAGTAGTAGATGTATGCTTTAAACTCTACCAAGCACTCGACGCCGAATATCCAACAACAGGATTAATTTGTAATTAATTTGTAATTATTTTAAAAATATTTTCCATGAAAATAAATTTTTACTATACAAGAGAATTATTTTTATATCTTAATATAATAGTTTTAACTATTTAATATACTCAGCTTTAATATTCTTGGATTGTTAAGTTAAAACTCCAGGGTAATCAAGTTTAAACTCCGCGATAATCAAGCTAATATTTCGCGAATACTCAGTTTTACACTCCAGGATTGTAAAACTTACACTCTGGAATAATTAAGCTGACAGCCCATTTTCAACACTCCGCGGATATTAGGTTATACTATCTAGAGGGCTGTCCTATAGTTGAAACTGCA